>CANTAL010000417.1:0-125106 GCA_947650365.1 Chamaelirium japonicum | reverse complement strand
TACTCCTGAACCATTGTACCTGCAGGAGAGTCTACTCGTGGGAAAGAGTAGCCCCCAATGGGAAATTGGGAGATTAGCCAAATTAATGGCTAGTGACATCCTAGTAGCCTTTAATAATATGAGACAACTGATCTAATTAAATTATATTATATTTAGCAGTCCTGGTACATATATATCATTAATGTTTATAGAATGATAACCTAATCCTACCAGCAGTCCATGTTCTCATGCAATACCTACTGTCACTAGATTGTCTAACATAAAGTTCGTTCAACATTCTACAGTATTAATGAACAAGTAAAATTACCATCTAAATGTCACTAGGTTATCACGCTCTACCATTCCATAATCTAACATTAAGATTCCATAGTTGTTAATTAGCAATCATATAAAATATCTATCATAATGTGAACCCCGGATATTTTGTTCATCCTGCCCCCGGTCGGGCATTACTATAGGGCCTTTTATTTCGATGTAGAGGGCCAACTCTCTCGCCGTGCATACTCCGACACCATGCGTAAAGTCACCCATATGATCATAAGGGGTTTTCCGTCTTTCACGGTGGAGCTCTACCGCCCAACTTGCTTTCTTTAGGGTCTTCAACTACCCCGGGACAGGAATTGCTAGGCCAATCCCTACTCGAGGGCACCACCTATTGGCTTTACCACAATCCTTTCCCGTGACCCCTTAGCCTACTGATCTTTAGCTGTGCGTGCAGGGTGGTTCACGGCCCTTGCGCACACGGGGTCCAATCTTTTCCACAATATAGATTTTCATATTATATTATTTTAATAAAGTACCAAAAACTCAACACAGTGAATAACTACTTTTAAATATATATCGAGACAGATAAAAAAAGTACATGCGTTAATTAATGATTTTCAATATTTTAACCCTGGTCCCGCACTACTCTCGCAACCCATGCATCACAATAAACCTAAATTACTCTCGCCCGTATTCTCGTGTGCGTCTCCACACTCCACTCAGGAGGGTGGGCCCTAATAATTATCAAATTACATTTTAATTTAAGGGAAATACCTAATTACGATGTCCATGCAATAATTGTGATTATTTTATTAATATTATAAACATGATTATTTTATTAATATTTTAAAGCATACTTATTTTAATAATATATTTTAAAACATGGTTATTTTAATAATATTTTAAAGCATGCGTCGCCAGACTCGCGACTTCGCATGCAAGGAGGGATCCACGTGACCACATGCGGCGATGCCCGACGGGACCCGCATGCAGTACCATGGACACCTACCCTAGTTGTTCTCATTTCCCACTATCAAAGACCATGTGAAGGGGAGTAGATGTCACCTGGTCGAAGCACACGATCAACTGCTATCCTCTGCTCCAACTCCACCGAGTCGACGCGAACAAAGCCTGACAAGTGCATACAGTCGGATTACTAGTCTATTATTTAAAGAGCCATCTATGTGGGGTTAGGCCAGGTCGAGGTTCGATTCTACAATCATCCAAGATGCCCTTGGGTACGGACGGGTACGGGTCTACACAATCATAATATACCGAGCCTAGACCCGAATTGGTGATGGTTATCAAGCCTTGTCCGGTCGGATCCAGAATTGGTCAAATGATGCTCTGGGTGCTATCGGGTGCCATCTCATTTACACACAAAATGGTGCGATTGATGATGTACGATAGCATGCAGTGGTTCACCGCCATACACAAGGCACAACTTCAATCACCGCTAGCAAAAGTGGCGATCACCTACAGCTGACAAGATGGATTTGGTCTTAAGTGTAACAGGATTATCCCCGTATAATAGCACCCTAGCACATCTTCAAATTTCTAATATGCTCATACCAACATCGCATAAGCGACTGCTTTGGGAGGTCGACTCTAGGTCAATAGCACATGGTTCGTGATAGTCTGGGATCAACTCGACAAGGTTCACAAGTGTCGATGGTCGTGATTTATACATCGCACGGGTGTCTCGATCAAAGTCTAACATGTTGCACACTAACATGCATTACCCCTAGGAATTAAAAAGGGATTAAAAATGACCTGCCCTACGGTTGTGATGCAACCTCTGCTATGCCATAGGCATGGAAAATGATGTGGTTGCTATGATCTCAACTAATGGCTTTGCTCAGTCGAGCTCCGGGGCCAGCTGTGATTAAATCCATGGAAGGTCAAGAAGGATCTGATCAACACGACATGGTCGTCGGTTAACATAAGTGAGGAAAATTCAATGGTTGCAAAGCCGAAATCGGCTATGCCCATCGTTGTTGGGTTGTGCTTAGCTGAGGTGGCCGGAGGCCACCTATTGCTTGGCCGACGGTAGCCAAGTCACCAACAACCATCGCAGAAAGGCTAGGGAAAGAGAGAAAAAAAAAAGAAAGAAAAATAAAAAGGGCTACTGTGGTCGGTCCCAATGGAAACCAAAAAAAGAAAGGGGAGAGGAGAGGACTGACATGGTGCGAGGGCCTCGGCTTCGGCCATGAGCTCCTCCCTTCAAGCTCCGACACGATGGTGCCCTCCTTTGCTCCGGCCTGTCGTGCACAACCCCTCCCCGTCGGCTACCTCATGGCAATGAGAGAGAGAGAGAGAGAGAGAGAGAGAGAGAGAGAGAGAGGTATGGGTGAGGGATTTGATGAGGGGGAAAGAACGTGGGGGTTCGGATTAGGGCTCGGATTTAGGGGGTAGGGATGGGGGATTGGGTTTCTGAAGAAGGGGAGAAGCTGGGATTTTTAAAGAGGAAAAAGGGCGGCGGGTAGGGCGGCGACGGCAGGGTAGGGGCGGCAGCCGACTGCTCGGCGAGAATCTAGGGCGGCGGCGGGCGGCGGGGTTCGGGGCGGCTGTCAGAGCAGAGGGGGGGGTGGCTCGAGAGATCAGGGGAACATCGGATGGGGGGCCAGGTTGGATTGGATCGGCTGGGAGGGGGGAATTCGAGAGGGATGAGAGGGGGATCGGGTGAAAGGGAGAGTGGGATTTGAGGAGAGAGGGAGATGGACGGTTGGATAGGTTTGGGTTTGAGAGGGAGGTGGGATCAGGGAGAGAGGGAGGAACGATTGGGTCAAGGGTCTCGAGGATTGGGACGATCCAATCGAGTCAGAACAGTAAGTCGGGAAACCTATCGACCTTGTATCCACGAGTTAGTTGGGCTCCGCAACTTGCGTCATTTGACGACGGGTCATTCAATCCTAAGTTGCAACAAATAAATAATTAATTATTAAATAATACACTCATGGTCTACTCCACGATCAACACCTGCTTGCACTCGCGTACACGCGCGCACATACACACACATATGCACAATCACTCAGCCAACACCATATCGCCTCATGACTTGGGCCCCCTGTCCGATCCAACTCGAACCCGATTTAACACAACATATGTACAACCAAAACAGTTAAACATAAACAAATTTTCACTATTAGTAATATTATAATAATAAAAGACAGGGTGCCCTAAGCAAAAGTCAATTATGGAGTACCGGATATTACAAAAGCATCGCATGCCCCTATATATATATATATATATATATATATATATATATATATATATATATATATATATATATATATATATATAAGCATGCTATAATGCGACATACGGTACGTGTGGCACTACACCGTAGCTATTTGATGCACGCAACGGTGCATCAGACGGCTACTATGCGGTGCCGCACTTACCGCATGCCGCATTATAGCATGCCGCATTATATATATATATATATATATATATAGGGTCGGGATCGGCTGACCCAGCAAATTTTGACCCAGCAATAACCCAGCACCTTTTGATGAACCTGGAGGTTTTAGAATTTGATGAAAATTGGTAGGCATGCTCTATATGGTATGTTGATCATCCTCACAAAAAATCAGCCCATTCTAAAACCTCTAGGTGCATCAAATGCGCTCTTCAAATCAACGGTTAAAATTGACAATCAGAAACCGTTGATTTGAAAAGCGCATTTGATGCACCTAGAGGTTTTAGAATGGGCTGATTTTTTGTGAGGATGATCAACATACCATAGAGAGCATGCCTACCAATTTTCATCAAATTCTAAAACCTCTAGGTTCATCAAAGGGTGCTGGGTTATTGCTGGGTCAAAAATTTGCTGGGTCATTCGATCCTGACCCATATATATATATATATATATATATATATATATATATATATATATATATATATATATATATATATATATATATATATATATATATATATATATATATATATATATATATATATATATATATATATATATATATATATATATATATATATATATATATATATAGGGGAGGGATACTCTTACTCATGGCCTCTTACTCATATAGTTACCTATGATCCGGGCCGTCCATTAGATCCCGACGTACGGTTCGGATTAGATAAGGAGTTAAAGCAATGGTGTCCACATTAAATGCACGTATTAAAAACACGTATTAAAAGCCCGCATTTAATGCGGACACCATTGCTTTAACTCACCATCTAATCTGAACCGTATGTCGGGATCTAATGGACGGCCAGGATCATAGGTAACTATATGAGTAAGAGGCCATGAGTAAGAGTATCCCTCCCCATATATATATATATATATATATATATATATATATATATATATATATATATATATATATGGGAAATGAGTTCTTATGACATGTCATAGGGAGTACCCTATGACATATGGTGAGTTAGTAACCCTAGAATATTTAGAATGTTCTGAATTTTTATAAGGATGATCACCCTATCTTAGATAGGACCCCCGCAAAAAATCGGCTCATTCTAAAACTTCTAGAGGCATCAAATATGATTTTCAATTTAACGGTTAAAATGGATGGCCGATAAAGCTTTTAGCATTTGATGCCCCAACAAGTTTTAGAATGCTTTGATTTTTTGTGGACATTCTATCTAAAGTAAGTTGATCACCCTAAAAAAAATTCAGCCCATTCTAAACATTCTAGCATTACTAATTCACCACATGTCATAGGGTACTCCCTATGACATGTCATAGGAACCCAGCCCTCTCACCACATGTCATAGGAACTCCTTATATGTCGAAACCTTGTGCTAATCCCCCCTAGAGGTTTCAGAATTTGATGAAACTTGGCAGACATGCTACCTATGCCATGTTGATTATCCTCACAAAATTTCATCAAATTCTAAAACTTCAAGGGGCATCAAATTTGATAATCAAGTTAACGGTTTTTATGAATTGTCGGTAAATCTTCTAACATTTGATGCCCCTAGAGGTTTTAGAATTTGATAAAATTTTGTGAGGATGATCAACATGGCATAGGTAGCATGCCTATCAAGTTTCATCAAATTCTGAAACCTCTAGGGGGGTTTCGCACAAGGTTTCGCAACTCACTGGATCGGCCCTTATTTGCGAAACCTTGTGTGAAACCCCTTATTTGCGAAAACTTGTGCGAAACCCCCCTAGAGGTTTCAGAATTTGATGAAACTTGGTAGGCATGCTACATATGCCATGATCAACAGGGCCGATCCAGTGAGAAACCCCTTATTTGCGAAACCTTGTGCGAAACCCCCCTAGAGGTTTCAGAATTTGATGAAACTTGGTAGGCATGCTACCTATGCCATGTTGATCATCATCACAAAATTTTATCAAATTCTAAAACATCTAGGGGCATCAAATGTTAGAAGATTTACCGACCATTCCAAAAAACCGTTAACTTGATTATCAAATTTGATGCCCCTAGATGTTTTAGAATTTGATGAAATTTTGTGAGGATGATCAACATGTCATAGGTAGCATGCCTACCAAGTTTCATCAAATTCTGAAACCTCTAGGGGGGTTTCGCACAAGGTTTCGCAAATAAAGAGTTTCTCACTGGATCGCAAATAAGGAGTTTCTCACTGGATCGCACAAGGTTTCATCAAATTCTGAAATCTCTGTGGTGCGACGCCGCACACACCGCACGCCGCATCCTAACACTCCCCTATATATATATATATATATATATATATATATATATATATATATATATATATATATATATATATATATATATATATATATATATATATAATGCAGCATGCGGTAAGTGCGTCACCGCATATTAGCCGTCTGATGCACCGTTGCGTGCATCGTATGCACGCAACGCATGCATCAGACGGCTGCGGTGTAGTGCCGCACGTACCGCATGCCGCATTATAGCATACCCCTATATATATATATATATATATATATATATATATATATATATATATATATATATACATTGTGCTTAATATATTTTAATATCCTCCTCATCATCTCAGCAGATGCGAGATAGTAGAAACGGAATGACCGATCGATCGGCCGCGAGGCCCTATCAATCAGACGTGCCTATATCGGCTTCCTATGAACACACGGCCACAAAGCTTCTTAATTATTTAAAACCCTAAACCTTACATTCACCTATCCAACCTTTTTTCTCATTACCTAGCATCTTCTTCTGACAAGCTCGAGCATGACAACGTTGCAAAACCTGACGACAATCAAAAGGTCATCGTTGCATCATCTTCGTTCTAACATTTTCATCCGAAACAGGGCTTCTCTCCAAACGTCATTAGCCATTAGTAAGTTCAATTTCACGTGCTCCACACTAAGCGACTCCGTTATCAAAACGACAGTCGAACTTGTGCCGACACCAACGATTTCAATCGACGGGCTATGAGACATCATCAAGAAATTTCGGATTGCCCCTAATGAATATATCAAATCTTCTTTATCTCCAACACCGGAAACACGACAACCGGATGTGCTTGAGTGGGTCCGCTCTCAACTATTACTGACTTCTTGCTTCATCCACGGGATTGAATGTTCCTTAATGATCGATAGTGGTAGCCAAGGGAACTATATTTCTTCCGAACTAGTAGACCTTTTCAGATTCAAATGATTTTCCTTGGTCAAACACTACATAGTCGGATGGGTCAAAGAAGAAGGAGAAATTCCCGTTTTTCATAAGTGCCCAATCAAAATTCAGATTGTCCCAGACTACACAAACGTGATTTGGTGTCATGTCCTTCCACTCGAGCATTGTAAGTCATACTTGGACAATCATGGCAATATGATCACCAAACCAGTCACGACGGCCGTACTAACTCCTACACATTCGCGATGAATAGACAAACGATAATAGTCAATCCATATCATAAATTGTGCAATTTCAAAGGAAAGATCCCTGACGCGCTAGCATGATTCGATCGACTTTGGTCACCAGCGTATAAATTTTTTAAACGTTTGGCTGAAGACGTAAAACTTAGCGCTAATAGGAGGCAACCTATGATATCTATTACTGTATTTTTTTTTTCTTTAGTTTAATTTTAACAAAGGCATTGTTGATGACTCAATTTATTTTTCATGCGACACGTTAAATTTTTATATATCTCTTCTTTTCTTCGCACTTCAAGAACTAACAGTGCAGGTATTTCAAACTCTAAAGTTTTGGGGTACTACAATTCTTCAAAATATAACTCGATCAACGTATAAGATAATATGTTTTCACTATATATCCTTACAACCCTGATATTTCTCATTCTATATTATTGTCTATAATACTTCTATCAGACATTGAGGATAATTTGTCATTCAAGTTTGGGGGTGTGCATCTTAGGACATACTCACTATATATATTGGATCGATTTTGTTTGTGAAAATAAATATTTTAGTATGAAATTACTAGAAATCAGAAAATTTCTTGCTTTATGATTAGTTCACTACAAGAAATTGCACCTTTAGTGACGCTTTTCTGTGACGCATATCCTTTTCCATCGCCGAAAGTTGCCTTTTCGCGACGCCATATCTTATTCGTCGCAAAATTGTGTCACTAAAGGTTTGCAAGCATAGTTAAGTTCGCGTCTATGAGGATAAAGTTTTTTGGCGACAGTAAATGGCTATTTGGTGACGCAGTTAGACGTCGCTAAATTATTTACGTTTAGCGACAAAATAAATTATGTCACGAAAAATTAAAAATTTTGGCGATGGGGCTAAGTGAGCTGCTAGTTGCAATTACTGACGTAGTTGTGCGTCGTAAAATTCTTGTTTATGACATCATAGATTCTTAATTTTTTATAGCGATGTTGTACGTGCGTCGCAGAATCATTCAATAAAATAAAAATTTTGTGCCTATAAGGGGATTTTTTTGACGACGATAAATGGCTATTTGGTGACACAATAAGATGTCGCTAAATTATTTACTTTTCGTGACGAAATAAATTTAGTCGCAGAAAATTAAAAGTTTTGGCGATGAGACTAAGTATGCTGCTAGTTGCAATCGGCGACATAGTTATGCGTCGTAAAATTTCTTATTTTTTGGAAACATTGTTTATGACGACGCAGATCCTTTTCTGTCACCAAAAGTTGCATTTTCACAACGCAATATCTTATTCGTCGCAAAATCGTATCGCTAAAGGTTTCCTAGCATAGTTGAGTTCACGCCTAGAAGGCCAGATAATGTTTTTTGGTGATGATAAATAGCTATTTAGCGAATCAGTTAGACGTCGCTAAATTATTTATGTTTAGAGACGAAATAAATTATATCACGGAAAATTAAAAATTTTGGTGACGGGACTAAGTGCGCTGCAAGTTGCAATTGGTGACATAATTGTGCGTCGTGAAATTTCTGTTTATGACATCGCAGATTCTTAATTTTTTATAGCGACGTTGTACGTGCGTCGCAGAATCATTCCGTAAAATAAAAATTTCATGCCTATAAGGGGACTTTTTTGGCGACATGTGACGACCAAGATCCAATAGCCAAGTGCCAAGACTCTTGAGGCTGGGATGCCAAGATGGATGAGGTGAGGTGTATAAGGGTATGAGTTAGCCCCACATCATCTGGAGAGAAGGAGATCATGAGCTAGTTATATAATTTCCCCTCCCAAACATAGAAGACGCGTTTTAAAATCGTGCGCCGCTATAGATTTCGTAAGAACTTCGTAGTTAAGCGTACTCGGGCTAGAGTAGTACTAGGATGGGTGACCCCCTGGGAAGTTCTCGTGCGGGCATGGGCAAAGCGGATAATATCTTATGTGTTTGGGGCGGATGTTACAAAATGGTATTAGAACTGGTTCTCCTCGGGATGGGGGGGGGGTCTAACTCTACACGAGGACGTGTAGCCCTAAGGGGGGTGGATTGTGAGGATGAGGTGAGGTGAGGTGAGGTGTACAAGGCCATGAGTTAGCCCCACATCACCTGGAGAGAAGGAGATCCTGAGCTAGTTATATAATTTCCCCTCCCAAACATAGAAGATACGTTTTAAAATCGTGCACCGCTACGGATTTCGTAAGAACTCTGTAGTTAAGCGTGCTCGGGCGAGAGTAGTACTAGGATGGGTGACCCAGTGGGAAGTTCTCGTGCGGGCATGGACAAAGCGGATAATATCTTATGTGTTTGGGACGGATGTTACAGACGATAGATAGCTATTTGACGACACAATAAGATGTCGATAAATAGCTATTTGACGATGTAATTATTGCGTCACTAAAAGTATATATTATGCGACGACAAAGTATGCATTCTGCGACGCTATTATTTATTCGCTAGAAGTTATTAGCGACACTATTATCTACGTCGCCAAATGTTTTTATTTTCGGCGATGCATACGGTGTGTCGCTAAATATTTTATATATAAGCTTAAGTTAGTTGTTTTTGCGATGTTGGAGGTCATTTTAGCGACGTTTTTTATTTTAATCGGTGACGCTTATTGCGTCGCGGTTGGTTAAGATTTCGGCAACGCAATTTGATCGTGTCGCCGAAAGTATTCTCAGACGGGGAATAGGCGACGTCTTGGCGACGTAGTTTGAAACGTCGTAAAAGATATTTCGCAATGAATATGACCACTTTTGGCGATGCTCTAGTCTGTCGTAGAAATTGTCTTTTCTTGTAGTGGTTCAATTTATTTAATAAATTATGAATTGGAAAATCAACACATAATCATGCCTATATTTCACATGCACTTCTACTGAGCCCCATGAGATGAACATCCGAAAATAACTAATGATCAATACCAAAGATAAATTGATTCGGTATACAAATAAGGAATGAACCATGCTAATGATTATATATTTATATATTTGTATATATATACAAAGTATGTTTATCTCCTATAAATAAAAACTTCATCTTAATTATCACCAAGTAACCAAGGCATCCGACCTAACCAGTTGGAGTTTTACGACAAACAGTAAAACGTTAAGATGAGGTAACCTATAAGCCATGACCATTACCTAGTAACCGGGGCATCCAACCTAACCAATTGGAGTTTTGCATTAAATAGTAAGAAGTCAAATTGATACCGGCAGATAGTCTAGTCTGACCTCGTAGCCTTCATAGCCGAGCCAGTAGATCCTGAGGGGTGTCTCCACACCTACTGCCCTTAAGCCTTCTGGCTAAGGATGCATTGATTGAAAAACTCGATAAATGGGTTACGTAGAAAACTTAAAGGGGTCGGACATTGCTCAAACTCTTAAAAAAAAGGAGACAAAAAAAAAAAAATCGTGTATTCAATATAAATATATGCTTGTATAATTATGAATATGATCCGTTCACTATTTTTATAGAAAATCAAGGAATCGTGTATTTTACCTAAAGTTATCGATAAGATAGTAGTCTAATATCGCACAGCTAGGACATTCAATACACAAGTATGATCATATAGAGATAATCTGATTCACAATTTGATTTTAGAATAAATGATCCATAAAGTTTGAAAATATTCTGCTTCGACATAATTTACTGTGATTAAATTTGTTTCTCTGAATAAATATTGGTCATGCAATTTTGTATGACACTAACATGCACATCTCCATACCCCTTACACATCCTCAATGATGAATTTTTTCTCGACTTTGATCTTACTCGAGGACGAGTAAGGTTTAAGTTTGGGGGTGTGATCGTGACATAAATACATCACATCCATGCCCTTAAATCTATGCTTAATTATGATATATCTATATTAAATCATTTTAATTGAGTGTATTATCATGCTTAGCAAGAAAAAGCTACAAACGATAAAAAACGGCATTAGGTGAAGCAAGACGAGGAGTAATACTTTAGGGAAACCACAAGAAGAATCAATCTCCGAAGGCAACCCCCACACGTAGCTCCGCAGATAGAGAAATCACGAGGCCTGATCGATCGACCGCTGGCCTTCTCTAATGACAGAGAAAATACCATGACCGATCGATCGGGCCTGAGCGCTGATCGATCGGCCATGGCAATCAGAGCACCCCGACACCATAGATCGGACGGTTGAGATCATGCTATGGGACAAATACCAATCATCTACGCTCAGATGCCTATATATACACGTCTCTATTGAAGAAATGCATCTGGATTTTGCTTTAGAAATCACCATCTTCGGAAGAAAGCCCAAGGGAGAAGAAGAAGATGAGCCACCATGAATCGTTCGTTATCCTTCATCAACGTCTTCATCGTTACCCCCACCATGAGCGGCTAATCTTATTCTAGGGCTTCGATCCCTATCTTTTAGTCTAGTTCTATTCTATACACTTTTGGGTTTTATTATTTTTAATGGAGAATACTTGACAAAAATTATAAATTTAATTCTCGTTGTTTGTTCATTTGTCTTGCATGCTCTTATTATGAAATCCATGTCATAGGAATTGAATATATCACATTTTTGTCTTGCTCTGCTTTTAACGTTACTTACCATCTCGCAAGAGATGCGTCATACTTAAGAAGACTGTCCGTACCCTAAAAAGATGAACCGTGCTAAACTAAATATAGTGCATGCCATGTGCGTGATGGCGATGTATCAATTACTTGATTTATTATCCTTCTATGAGATGAGTTATGCCAAGAGGAGACAATTTGTGCGCTCAAAGGACGGATCGTGCTGATAAAAAATAATTCATGTCGTCAAAGGTAATAACCCTCGTTGAGATTCCGTTGTGATTTCTAATCATAACGGATTGAAATGCTCCATTGGATAACAACCCTAATCGGCATAAATAGGCTAGTTCATAGCTAGTGGTGGATTCTCCGCCCTAGATCCTTTCTACTTGATATTCCTTCTTTTGTTAATTACTTGATATTAGTTATAATTAATTTTTCAAATCACTTCACAACTCTCCTTCTCTAATTGCTTTAATTCTTAGAATTAAACCCAAGTTACATAATCGCAATCTCTGAGGATGATATTGGTATTTAATCCTATAACTACTAACTCGGCCAAAGATACTGGTGTGATCGACAGCGGTCAATCACCCAAGAGCAATTTGGCAGCATAAGGAAACAAAAGTCCGCCTAATGGATAAGATCAATATATCGGAGGTTCATGAAGAATTAAGACCCCTACCCCTCGCGAATAGATTTTTTCTTGAATCCTTGACCAAGGAGCCGAACGACATCCTAACTAAGAAGGAAGTCATGTGGAAACAACATTCCAGAGATAAGTGGGTGGAACTCGGTGACCAGAACACATCCTACTTCCATAGAATTGCGAATGGCAGGCTGCAGAATAACTTCCTCTCAACCCTCACAGTCAATAAGGCCTCCTACAGGCTCGGATTAGTCCGAGCCTGAAGTGGGCCATTGCCCGAAAGATTTCGGGACACCCGCCGATGTCAAAAAAAAAAAAAAAAATAAGGCCTCCTACAATACTCAGAGGGATATCCTTAATGGTGTGACTGTCTTCTTCAAAGGAGAATATCCTAAATACAAATTAAAAAACAGAAAAGACCCGTATATAAACATTATTTATTTGACCTTAAATGGACTAAATACGAGGGATATCCTTAATGGTGTGACTGTCTTCTTCAAAGGAGAATATCCTAAATACAAATTAAAAAACAGAAAAGACCCGTATATAAACATTATTTATTTGACCTTAAATGGACTAAATACAAATTAAAAAACAGAAAAGACTATTGGGGTTTTCAAACACTCAACCTCACCGTTTATATTTAAACCCCTAACAACTAAACTAATTGTGGTTATTGAGATAAAAGGAGACTATATGTATTTAACCTATTCTCAGCTATATAGGACTTGCTTAACCGAAAACCCTTTGTTTTCCCTTAATTGAGACTAATTAGGTGAAAATCCTTATTTAACCTGTAATTAAAACATGACATTTGGGTTACCCAAATTACCCAATATCTAGGGGGGGGGGGGGAGATTAGCGTCACTAATCTATTAACAGCATCTCAACAAGCTTTTAGATTAAAGCCTAACCAAACCACACCACCACTTGACCTACCGCCCAATCCCCGATCACCACCACCGGCGTTAGGGGTGGCAATGGGTCGTGTCGGGTCGGGTTCGTGTCTTGTCTAGTTTCGGGTCGTGTCCAAAACCTCTACATCCAGATCCGACCCGTTTAACTAATCGTGTCTAGATACTAAACCCGTACCCGACCCGTTTATAAACGGGTAGATCTGATAAGACCCGTTAGACCCGTTTACCACATGGGTTTATTCAGTTGACCCAATCTGACTCAACACGACCTAACCTGATAGACCCGCTGATAATATTACAGTATCGGATTGCGGGTAGACCCGACCCGACCCGACACGACCCGTTGACTTTTAAACGGGTCTTTACTGGTCTACTGTGTCCAGACCCTAAACCCGGACCCGACCCGTTTATTAAACGGGTCTATCGTGTCGACCCGTTTACGACCCAAACCCGTTTAGTCCTGACCCAGACCCGCTAACTTCGTGTAGGGTCATGTCGGGTCTGAAATTGCCAGCCCTAATCAGCACCAATGCCAATGGTCACCTTGCCAGACTGCCAGTTGGTGCCGCCGTCGGACTACAGGACTACCGCGCCTGTCGCAAACCGCCATTATCGTGTCGACCTGTTTACGGCCCGAACCCGTTTAGTCCTGACCCAGACCCACTAACTTCGTGTAGGGTCATGTCGGGTCTGAAATTGCCAGCCCTAATCAACACCGATGCCAACGATCACCTTGCCAGACTGCCAGCTGGTGCCGCCGTCGGACTACAGACTACCGCGCCTGTCGCAAACCGCCATTGCCGGATCGCCATCGGATCGCAAACTGCCATTATCGTGTCGACCCGTTTACGGCCCGAACCCGTTTAGTCCTGACCCAGACCCGCAACTTTGTGTAGGGTCATGTCGGGTCTGAAATTGCCAGGCCTAATCAACACCAATGCCAACGATCACCTTGCCAGGCTGCCAGCTGGTGCCGCCGTCGGACTACAGGACTACCGCGCCTGTCGCAAACCGCCATTGCCGGATCGCCATTGCCGGACTACCGTACCTGTCGCAAACCGCCATTGCCGGATCGCCGTGTCCCCCGCCACCCCCACCCCCCCCCCCCCCCCCCCCCCCCCCCCCACACACACACACACACACACACACACACACACATAAAAAAAAAAAAAAGGGCCAAAGCCCTTTATAAATGGGTCCAGCCAATTGTGGATTATGTACTAAGTGGGCTTAAACCTATTCCTATTTCTTAAAGGATTGGACGGAATTCCGTCTTAAACGGGCCAACCAATTACTGTGCATAGAAGGAATGAAGACAAGTTAATGAGCCTAACTCAAATGTCTAGGCCCAGTCCAAACAGGTGACCAATTACTGTGCATAGAATCGAACTCTAGATGTTGGTTAAGTCTAATCAGATGATTCTATTGTTATCACAAGCCATATTAAAAACAAACCAGAGAGAGAGGCCAACACTTGCATCAAAACCAGGTAGGGGAGCTGACATTGAATATTCTTAAGATGAACATGATGTTAGAACTGTAATTGTGCTGATAATGCTGAGTTAATTATTACTATAGTGGGTGGAAAACTTGATCAATTGTGCGTATAAGACTTGCCCGACTAAATAGCCAAAATGCCTCTAGGTGTGGAGTTTATCTGGTGTGTCCTGAAAGAGCCTAGGTTTGGGGTGTACCTGGTAAACGTACCTAGGTGTGGAGCTTGCTCGAAAAGACTCTTGGTCTAATACTTTGACCCAGGCCGAGGCCCAAAATAGTATAATTCCACCTAAGATAATGATGCTCCTTATTCAGCTTGGGTGCCCCTTTTCCCCTTTCCTCTTCATCTTGACCATTGACATCTTTGACGCCACTCTAAAGAACTCCATCCTCAAAGGTCTTCTCTCTGGGGTGTCTGGGAACTCTTGGACTGTCTCGAACCAACACTTAGCAGGCAATACTTTTATTTTCTGTGCAGCAGACCCCTCCAAGATCGTTGTCTTGAAGGTCCTCCTGTTATGTTTCCAACTGGCCTCAAGGCTTAAGATCAACTTCTCCAAATCCTCCCATTTCTACATTGGCCCGCAATAGCACCTTGGCACCTCTCTAGCTAGCCTATTGAATTGCAAACATGGTAGCCTTCCCTTCAAGTACCTCTGGCTCCCAATCTCAGATAGACTCCCTAGAGAAGCTTGGTTGGATCTTATCCAAAAGATTGAAAGACAGCTCTTAGACTAGAAGGAGAGCCATTTATCCATAGGGGGGAGGTTAATTGTCTCCTCCAACCCTTCTTACTTCCTCTCATTCTTCACCCTACCAGTTCGGGTCATCAAGAAGATAGACAAGCTCAGGAGATCCTTCCACTACCGTGGACCAAACACATCCTATAGGACTTACCCCTTACTTAGCTTGTGTGTGTGTGTGTGTGTGGTGGTGGTAGGGGGAGGGGGTTGTAAATCGAAGGCGCAAGGTGACCTAGGGATCACAAATGTCTGCCACTTCAACCAAGCAATGCTGAGAAAGTGGTGGTGGAGATTGCAGAACTCTATCAGGGACACATGAAAAGAGGTGGTCACCAACAAATACGTATTTTCAAAAATTCTCCCCCCTCCATGTGCGTTCTCTTACCTTTGGTATTGTCTCTCCTTTTGGGAAGGGGGTGACCCAAATCTCTACTTTGTTTCAATACGGGTACCGACTCAAAGTAGGCAACGGTGCGAGAATTCGCTTATGGGATGACATTTGGCTCGGAGACCTCCCCTTCCGAACCCTTTTCTATAAACTTTATGAGCTAGCTACCAACACGAGGGCGATTTATAACTCCCATGACTTGTTAAAGGAACCAATATGATTTAGAGAGCGACCTTTCAAAGGGCCAGACGACCTTCCCTACATAGTTGCTTCCAGACCTGGGCAACCTTCTTAATATTCTTCAACAAATCTTGTTCACGGAGGAACCCAACAATACGGAGTGGAGATGGACTACCTCAGGCACCTTCATGGTCAAAAGCTTCTACATATTCATCAACTTTGGGGGGCATCTCCTGCCCCATTGCCAAACACATTGGCACACCAAAATGCCTCTCCAAAAACAGGATCTTTATGAGACTCACCTCCAAGGACATGATCATGACTAGAGTCAATCTCATGAAGAGAAATTACCCAAGGGTGATGGATCCCAGCTGCCCTCTTTGTGGTCTGGCAGACGAGACCTCGGACCATCTCTTAATCCACTGTGATTACTCCAGGATTGTTTGGGAAATCTTCATGACCAAGATGAGCATGCGGTCCCATCCAAGCTCTTTACAATCCCTTTGGTGGGCATGGCAGAAGCATAAGATTAAGCGTCCCGACCAGAAAGGGTGGGACATTCTGGAAATTGCCATCGTCTTCAAGTCCAAAAATATTCTAGCCAATTGAGTGGTAGACCAGATCAAATCCCTTATTCACCTTTTGGTGGCTAACTTGACCCCGGGCATGAAGATTTTCCTCCTAAACCTTTGTAACTGACTTGTGTCCCTAGACTCTCCCCAACCCCTCCTCCTCCCCTCTTCTCCTTTGTATATATATTTTTACTATTTTAATTTACTGTTGGGTCTAGGCCGAATCCCCCCCCCCCCCACACCCCACCCACACACAGAGAATTCACTGAGAGGGATTTGTCCAAAAAAAAAAACCACTACTCTTGGCAAAAAGTCCGAAGTTTCTTGCTACCATTGGCGATGATGGATGGGTGATATAAGATCCAAGAAAAAAACTAAAAAAACTACTTTCCATCAAAGATTAGTTAAAATAAAATACCCAAACCAACAATTAGAACTCAAAATATCATGATTTTCAAAATCTTTGCCCTATTTGATTAGTTTCCAGCAAATGGTTAGTAAAAATAAAATACAAGAACTAATAGTAAGGATCTAAAGAATCCCCAGTACCATTATTATGATATATGTATATTTAAAATAAAGTCTATATGATAATAAAACAACTACATATCTTTGAACGAAGGAAGATAATCCATAGGACTGACTTGTGAAATAAAATACAGGAACCAATTATATGGAATTTAAGAACTCACCATCACTATGGCTTAAGTCCTTCACTTTTAATCTAGTTTTCGTCCGAAATAATATAGAATATTAATCCTCACCATCTAGGATCCTAATTGTAACCAAAGTTTAAAACAAAAATAAATAAAGTATGAATTAGGTTAATTTTTACCAAAAATAAAGTTAACTATGGTTATCCAAAAACCTAGCTTACCTCAACAATCTACATGGACCTAGAAAATAATATAAGTTCACAGTCGTTGGCATCAGAGAGAGAGAGAGAGAGAGAGAGAGAGAGAGAGAGAGAGAGGTGCAAAGGAACTTTAACCCTAGAGACCATACTAATAAGAAAAGGAGATAGGGACTTTATACATGAGTGGAAAATCAGTTTTCCCACACAATCTCAAGATTTCAAGTTCAAATTGCTTAGAGAGAAAGAGAAGATCAAGAGAAATTAATAAGAGAGAGTATATACATATCAATCACTCGCTCCCTGCCATGCCTCTGATCTTACACTAAGGAGATGAGCAAGTCCACAACCAGATATTATGAGACCTGGAACCTCTTCTCGAGATTACGAGGATTCAAACAATCTCCGTAGCTAGCCTCAACACCGCTGTAGTATATTAACGCATGCTATCTTTTTTTTATTCCTTGGAATGAGGTGTGAAGCCTCGGTTATTCATTTATAATAGCATCAACCATTAGGACATCTCTAACCCCCGGGGGTACTTAGGTAGATCTCCATCGATTGAAAATACATTTGGGTACGGAGAGAATGTGCTGCTTTGTTACATCCCTGGGTGTGGAGTTAGTGCTCATAGAAGGCTTGTTCTTTAGAAAAACCTTGATATCATTGATGATTGTTTTTTTTTTTTTGAGAACCCCTCCTAAAAGGAGGGAGGGTTTGGCAGACCCCAACCAGAAGTCATTAAGAACTAAGATAGGATACCGTTACAAAAACAGAGTGCCTCCACCCCTAGCTTATCCCGCCATGGTACAATCCAAGCACTGAAGAGGGAGATGACAGACTGCCTCAACTTCTCCTGCCCTACGGACTTGGCATTGAAGACCCGGTTGTTCCGTTCTAGCCAGATGACCCACACAATAGCCATGACCAAAATATCCCACGGCTTCCGGATCTCCATCGGAATTCTCCTCCTTCTCCAAGATGTCCAAAGGGCCCTGAGGGTCCTCGGATGGGAAGAAAGCCCCGCTCTACTCTCAAAATGATCCCACAACGACCTGACAAAAGGGCATCCTAGCAACAGATGGGAGGCAGTCTCCTCCTCCGAACCGCAGAAAGTGCAAGAGGCATCCGACACCCGTGGGTGATTTCTCCGCATTAGATTAGTCTTGGTCAGAATCTTATTCCTCGAGGCTAGAAGGGAAAAGATTTGGACCTTCGAGGGAGCCTTCGTTTTCCAGATAGCCTTAGAAGGTCCATGGCGCGGAACCCTAGGCAGAAGATGGTTGTAGAAAGAGGTAACGGAGAAAACTCCGGAAGACGAGGCGCTCCACCGGACCTCATCCCGGGATATCCTGAAGGAGGCCGACCGCAAAATCGGGAGAAGGTTCTGCCACTCCCGCCGACCTCATTGATGATTGTAGCTATCTGTCTTGGCGGGTCCTGGTGGGGTGGATGTAGAGATTTAACTATGCTAAGGACTTCACCATGCAATCAGTACACATTCCTCAAGTTTTTTTCTTCTTATTATTTTTCTCCTTATTATTTTCCATTTACCTTTACCTTATGTTGCCACATAACCCACTATTTTTGTGTAACCACAATATATAATAGAGATAGGTGAGCCAATCTAATACCACATGGCAAAGGAATATGTCCATATATTATAGTATTCACTGATCTCTATCCATTGTGTGAATTTAGGGAGAAGACATAAAAAAAAAAAAATTCCAATGGGGCCACATGGTACAATTCAAGGATGGCTCCATTCCTCCATAGTGCGCCACATGGATTCCTCCACATCATACCTTGATGCTTTCCTCCAACGCGATGCCTCTTCCACCTACGACTTGACGGGTGCATTCGATGTTGGCGCCTCCGCCATATACCATTTTTCTTTTGTTTCTTCCCCTCTTGACCTCCTTCCCCATCGTTGGAGTCTTCGCTGCCTCCCCTTTCCCTCCTCCTCCGCTTCCCCCTCCCCTTATTCCCTTATTGCCACCCTCCTTATTTGTCACTGTCGCCGCCTCACTATTTGGTGTTCCTGAACTGAACATATAGAACGACATTCATCAGGATCCTATTGTTCGGTGGTTTTCTACTGAATAGATTCAGAATGTTCGGTTCTATTGCATCGAATAATGGTCATAACCTCGACATAATCTTGTCAAATGTTCTTCTGTATGTTCAACCTTGTTATACCAAATAGTGAGGCGGTGATGAGGGAAAAGGAGGTGATGGTGATAAAGGAGGGGAAGGGGCAGGGAAGGAGAGGCGATAGAAGCTCCAATGATGGGGAAGGAGGAGGGGAAGGGTAGGTAGTGGAGTAGGGCAATACGGAAGGAGGGGGAAAGGGGTAGCGAATTAAGGGGAGGCGATAGAAGCTCCAATGATGGGGAAGGAGGAGGGGAAGGGTAGGTAATAGAGTAGGGCAATACGGAAGGAGGGGGAAAGGTGAGGAAGGAGAGGGGAAGGTACAAGGGGTGTCGGAGGCAGCGGAGGTGCCAAATTTTGAGGTGAGTGTCGGGGAATGCTGGGAAAGAGAGGAAGTAGTAAGAATGTTATATTTTCATTATAACAAAATATTGGGATTAGTGTCACATCGGCCAAAGACTGGGCAACGATGGGACCATGTGGTCTCCCGGCCCTTGGATACCCGCCTCCCCACAAAACCGACTTGTGAGGGGAGGTCTAAGGCGGGTATTTAAATGCAATATCACCTAGTCCCTTAACTGATGTTGGACTAAATCCCCAACAATCCCCCTCTTTCACACAAGGCTTGGGGCAGGCAAGTTCCCCCCTCGTGCTACACGCCACGAGGCTTAGGGCTGGCGAGACCCCCCCTCTCGTGCGCAACGCTTTGCAGCGCAACACGGGGCAGCCGTTGGATGTAACCCGAGCTCTATACCACTTGTGGTCCATCCACTCGACCCTTGGATACTCGCCTCCCCACAAAATCGGCTTGTGAGGGGTGGTCCAAAGCAGTTATTTAAATAGGACATCACCCAACCCCTTAATTGATGTGGGACTAAATCCCCAACCGGGTTATGTCGCGAGAGGATATCTAAGAAAAAATATTAAGGAACGATGGGAAACGGGGCTACCCAGTGATTTGTGGGGTTTGTGTTATTTGCACCCCACAAGTAGATACGCCAGGCTACCAAATTCATAAGATAATAATAATAATAATAATCAAATAATGTGATCCCTGAGACCCCCCAAGCCTATTGATCAAGGCACCACCACTTCTGCTGTCGGTTCCATGCAATCATCTACCTTCCTTTTTATGCTTTCGCACTAACAAGTGATGTATTGACCACTTGATCCCCCGTAAAAAATAATAATAATAATAATAATCAAAATTGATCCACTTTAGGAAAGTCTAGATTCCTTGGATCCATGTCCCAAAACAAACCCAACTTGGATTCATGAAGTGGCTCAGCGAGGTCACCACCAACATCGACTCATGCAAGGGCCGACTGGCCGAATGCGAACGAGGGAGAGGGACAGCACAGACCGATTGGTACCACGTCCCCGTCGGCCCTCGTCGGATTCCAGCCACCCGGCGGAACCCACTCACGCCCGATGGCCACCCGACGTGTACGTGGGGGCATCGGCCAGCGCTCGCTGCTGCTCGGCATGACTCCCGACGTACTGAGCGCTGGCCCACACCCCCACACCGCCGCCGGCTGTCCGGCGGAGTCGGCGTTGGCACGCTGTATGTTCGAATTGCATTACTTGGCTTACAGTGGTCCTAACTATGTGGACCTGCGGCATTCGGCTGAGCTAAGCTGGAGTT
This sequence comes from Chamaelirium japonicum, assembly GCA_947650365.1. Lineage (NCBI taxonomy): Eukaryota > Viridiplantae > Streptophyta > Magnoliopsida > Liliales > Melanthiaceae > Chamaelirium > Chamaelirium japonicum. Next base: position 103,891 of record CANTAL010000417.1, on the reverse strand, counting down.
GTGCAGATGAGTTCAGATCCTGCTTGCTTTAGGTCTGCCATATCTGTCAAAAAAAAAATTTATTTTATTTTTATTTAATGATCCATTTATATTGTTTTACTAGGGGGGATAAAGCTAGGGATGGCAATTATCCGGTTTTACCGGGTTACCCGAATCGACCCGACCCGATTGGGAAGGATTTGGGATGCTCAAAAATAGATTTGGGGCGGGTTTGGGATTTGAATTTAAAACCCGGTTAGATTTGGATTGGGTTCGGGTTTTACTCCAACCCGCCTGACCCGACCCGACCCGGGTATATATAACCTATCATATATTCATATATCTTAAATATTCTTTGGTATGTTGGTTCTCAAGATCATCTAATAAGTTGACTTGTTCTTATAATTGTGTGATCGTAATATAGGAAGAACATTTGTTATGTACTTTTCTCTATGTAGAGCTGCGATTAGGTGGGCCAAAGAAGCTAAATATGAAGTTTTTTATGAAGCCGATCCGTCCCGACCCGATTCGACCCGACCTGCTATGCATAAACGGGGCAAGACGAGACATGCACGGGTTTTTTAATACTAATTGGGACGGGTTTGGAAATTACCCTTAAAACCCGACGCGGGTTTGGGACGGATATGTGGCGGGATAAAATATAATGGGGCGGTTTCGAAATAGGGCCGACCCGTCCCAAACCCGACCTGTTGCCATCCCTAGCCACAATGTAGACCGTTTGTAATTTTGTATATAAATTGGTAGATATATTTGTGTCTGATACATGATGGGTTACTTCCATGGGTTCTCGGTTAGAGCGGAACAACAGAGTCTTCAGGAATCAGTGTCTCTCGGTGGAGGGCGTAGTTGACATGATCAAATCTCTGATCCATCTTTGGGCGACACATCTGATCCCGATACAGATGGTGTTCCTTCTCAACCTGTGTTGTTACCTCCCTCTCCCCTCTCTTCTCAGGTACATATCATTTATTTTTAGAATAAATTACACATAGACCCCCTATAGTTTGACCGATTACCATTTACACCCCCTCACACATCACTTGCACCCCCTCCAGTGGGTTTATGTGTATGGCTTTTCAAACATGAGGGGGTATATGTAGGCTTTTAAACATGAGGGGGTGTAAGTGATAATAGGTAAAACTACAGGGGGTCTATGGATAATTTTTCCTTACTTTTACTAATCTACTTGTAGGGGTCTAGGCCGAAACACACCTCTCTCTCTCTCTCTCTCTCTCTCTCTCTCTCTCTCTCTCTCTCTCTCTCTCTCTCTCTCTGTTCTAGTATAGATTTTGGCCTATTAAAGGTCATAGTGGTCCAAAGATTTACATTTAAATTTTAAACTTTTAACATCTTATCTCAATTTAAGGATATCTTGGTCCATAGTTCTGATTTTTGAACCCCACCTGACCGGTGCATCAATGTAGCCTTGGACATTTATACTAATCTTATAAAGTTGAGGCTTTTGGTTTTGGTTCCACGTGTCATTCATTCTGAACATAGTTTCCAAACTCCTAAATTGCAGTGATATCAGCAAAATATTAACATTATTGAATCACACCCGTCGATCATTTAGTATTGAATCACACCCATCGACATTCTGAATAATGAATCAGAAATTTTTTTTTTTGTTGCAACAAACTATTGCTCCAGATACTCGGTGATGCATCTGAGACGTTCACTGATGAGTAGGGGGCTGTCCTTTCTTAACTTTACACCTAACCACGACCCGTGCCTGTCACCCTTAGAGAGAGAGAGTGAGAGAGAGAAAGAGAGAGATCACTGTCATTACTTTGATATTTATATTGTATTTTATATTCCTCTTTCTGTCTGGGTTGATGAGTTGTTCTTGTTTGATCTTGATATCTATATTTTGTTATTTCGCTTTCGATCTGGACCGATAAGTTGTTCTTATTTGATTATTATGTAGTATAATTTGTTGCCTGATTTTATTAATTGCTTCGGATTTGATTTGATTTTTTTTTGACAAAAAGTTTTGGGCGACATCGGCAATTTTGGATTCTCATGGAATTTTTTTTTTGAGAACCCTCGAGGTGAGGGGGGTTTGGCATGGACCCCAACCGGTTTATTAACTAGGCACCAAAGGAAAGGTTTAGAGACGATTACATACTACACGAAGGCTACCTGATAGGGTGGCGGGCATACCCACGCTCCACTTGACCACAGAACATCGAATACTCCTAACCACCTCATCCAACAAGCGGCGTTTGTTGGAGAAGACTCTAGCGTTGCGCTCTCGCCACACGTGCCAAACCACGGCAAGCACCAGAACATCCCAATCATCTTGCTGTCTCCGACGAACATAGCTCCGATGCTAAGTGGTCCACAAAGCCTGTAAAGATGAGGGTAGTCGCCCTTGCACTACTGTCGCTGCACAGACACATTTCCACACCTCCCTGTTAGCGGACAACGAAGTAATAGATGTGCGATAGTCTCTCTTGAGCCAAAGTCACAACATGGACAAGACATATCTACAATGCCAGGGTGCCTACATTGTTGAAGATTGACCCTCGTCAGAATGTGGTCCTTAAGTGCTATCCACAATAAAATGTGAATCTTCAACGGAACCCTTGCCTTCCACAAATAGCTCGCCACTGGGCAAACGAGACCCCATTGTTTATAAATCTGTAGAACGAGCGAACTGAGAAGCTGCTCCCTTGGTCCCAACGCCAACGCCCAGAATCCCTGACACTTGAAACCGAGAAGTGGCCCAAAATCTCATACAATTCTAGCAACATCGGCTGAAGGAGTTGCAGGATCACCCTTCGAAAAGACACCCGCCAATACGTAGACCAACCATGAGTGTCACACTCGGATTGGACAGAAGCGTAAGGGGCCTATGCCAAGTCAAACAAGTATGAGAATAGAACGCTGAGCGACAGTTCTCCGGTCCAACGATCTCGCCAAAAGCTAATCTTCTTGCCATCACCTAGGGAAAAGCGACACCCACAACGATATACGTTAAAGGTCTTCGATACCCCCATGCCAAAACAGAGAAACACAGCCAGAAATCCTCCCTTGGGACTGCAGCGGGGAGGTGCGACGAAAGTAATGCTCCCGCACAATGTCACTCCAAGAGTCTCCACAGTCAGACTGAAGTCGCCACCACCACTTCCCAAGCATCGCCCTGTTGAAATCACGAAGATCCAAAACACCAAGTCCGTCTTGTTTTTTGAATTTGTATACTACCTTCCAGCTTACTAGATTATAGGAGTCGGACGACCCCTCTGCACCTCTCCAAAGAAAGTCCCTCAGAATACGATCAATATGCTTAACCACCCATACTGGAAGGAGATAGAAAGCAAGGAAGAAGCTGGGCAAAACCGTGAGCACCGGATTGACAAGAACCAGTCTCCCCCAAGCGATAATGACTTGCCCTTCCATCCTGCAAGCCGTTGATCCACCCTCTCAATCAGACCACGCCATTGCTCCTTTCCGAGGGATCTATCTCCTAAAGGTAGGCCTAGATAACGTGTTGGAAGTTTCTCAAACTTACAATTCAGCAACTTGGCGAAAAAAGGACCCACCGACTCCCTTTCCCCCACTAAGAACAGAGGGCTCTTGGCAACATTAATGAAAATTAGTGAAGCTATCCTAGCAACTGCAATATCCGTAGTGGTAGTTCTTGATGGGTAGGATGCAGCCATCCTAGCAACTACAATATCCGTGTCGCTGAGACACCAATACTGGGTTTGCTTAAGAAGATATAAATATTTATGATAATGGCTTTATTCATTAGTATGGTTGATGTCGATCAAAATGTAACATCTTAGTTTTTTATTATGGTTTGTTCAATACTCCTTTACTCACAATCTTCTCTATTTACATATAAATCCCTACAAAAGTAATATTTATATATAAACCTCTCAATCCATTCAAACCTTACATATTGACCCCGGCCTGTAGTTAGCTGACATCTAAAATGAGAGAATATCTTCAATTTCATCCTTAATATTTTATCTAAAATTTATAAATACTAAATACCCCTCCAATGTGAGAATTCCTCGGATCAGGTCCAAGTTGGATTTGGGTTATGTATGTGTTTGCTTTGAGTTAAGTCCATGTTCAACAAAGATATGTCAATTTAAGTAATTAAAATCATGGGTAAATCGATTATTTCTCGATTAATGAAATAACAGCCAAATGAAGGAATATTTCGAAAATATTCCTCCATTTTGGATGCCAACTAACTATAGGGGTTGATATATAAATATTTGATAGTAGGGGTGAGCGTCGGTTTTGTCGGTCGGTTTCAGTGTCGGTTTTGTCGGTTTTATTTTTTCTCGGTTTTCGAAAAATCAAAACCGAAACCGAAACCGAAATGGTCGGTTTTTGTCGGTTCGGTGTGATCGGTTTTCGGTTCGGTTTCGGTTAATATGAGTTATGCTAGAACCCTTGGCTCTTGAATCTTAATCGTCAGTTCATCAAAAATAAGTGGATGATTATGTTCTTACATAGTGCCAAAATGAAAGTTCAAAGCAAAATCAACCGACGTTCACTCTTTTGAAGCATTGTAGATGTAACATAATTACTTCGTACTTGCACTTACTTGAAACAAAAGTATTATGGCTGTTGTGTTTATGATTTAAGAAGTCGGGTCGGTTTTTTCGGTTTCGGTTCGGTGTTTCATACCCGGAAACCGAAACCGAAACCGATTTAATCGGTTTTGTCGGTTCGGTTTGTTTTCGGTTCGGTTTGATGTTCGGTTCGGTTATTTCGGTTAAATTTTGGTCGGTTTCGGTTCGGTTAGGCGGTTCGGGTCGGTTTTTGCACAGCCCTATCTGATAGTTTAAGGGGTTTATATATAAATATTAACTTTACAGGGGTTTATATATAAATAGATAAGATTACATGGATCAATTTATAAAAAAAGGGAATTATTATTCATACCCCAAAAATCTGTAATTAGCCCCCGTATCCCTAGCGTTTCTCAATAACTTACTCAATAATACTTTAATACCAACAATGCCCTTTTTTTTGTACCCCAAACCCTAAAGCCCCTGCTCACCGTCTTTTGTACCCCCAACTCAACCCAATGTTTTTTTAAACTTAGCCCAAGCCCAACCCGTCGGGTTGGCCGGGTTGTGCGGGGTGGGTTCGGGTTAACCCGTCCAAAGTCGAGTTGGGTTCGGGTTGGCCCGCCCAAGTTGCAGCTAGGGGTGGCAATGAGTCGTGTCGTGTCTAGTTTTGTGTCGTGCCCAAAACCCCTAGACTCGGACCCGACCCGTTTAACTAATCGTGTCAAGATCCTAAACCCGTACCCGACTCGCTAATAAATAGGTAGACACGATAAGACCCGGTAAGACCCGTTTACCACCCGGATCTATTCAGTTGACCCGATCCGACCCAATCCGACTTGACCTGACCTGACCCGAAAGACCCACTGGTATTATATATTATAGTATTGGATTGCTGGTAGACCAGACCCGACACGACCCGTTGAATACTAAACGGGTCTTCCCGGGTCTATCGTGTCCAGACCCTAAACCCGGACCCGACCCGTTTATTAAACGGGTCTATCATGTCGGCCCGTTTGCGACCCGAACCCGTTTAGCCTTGTCCCAGACCCGCTAATTTCGTGTCGGGTCCTGTCGGGTCAAGGAGAAATAATTCGGGTTGGGCTCGGATTAGCCCGCCCAAATTCGGATTGGGTTCGGGTTGGACTTGGGTTGGGTTCAGGTTGGCCCGCCCAAGTTGCAGCTCTACTTGTGCCTTCAAGTATCAGCCAACTGCATGGGGTTTATTTAAGAGTGGGGTGTATTCAAGAGTGCATATAATTGGGGTATATCTAAGGGGATATGTGTTTGATTGGGGTATAATCAAGTTGGGGCGGGCCATTTAACTGGGGTGTAAGGGGGAAGGGTATTTTTGGGAAAGGAATGGGGTATGAAAAAAAAAAATGGGGTGTGTTCAAGTTTGTTGGAAATGGGGGCTAATTACAGATTTATGGGGTATGAATAAAATTTCCCTAAAAAAACCCTTTTTTTTGTTTGTAATTGTAAATCTCTTCTAAATCCAAAAGTTTATGTGGCCCGGCATGCTACGTGGAAAGTGGTAGGAAAAATACAATGAAAAAACTACGTCTATTTTTCACTACCAATAAATGAAGAAATATTAAAAATTATAATTGGTACTTTAATCGTGCAAGCCCCACCATACATATTAAATAAGGTATGGGGCCCACATATAAATGTTATTTTTAGCTCTATTCTTGTACGGTGGTTGAAGGTCCCTATTTCAATCCAATGTTTTCAGAACCGAACCGAAAGACGAAAAAGGCATCTGATCTGGTCCAAATTGATTTAAACCGTTGGTTCAACCGTTTGAACTGTTTGAGAAATAGGTATTTTAAAATTAATAGTTAATAAATAATTTAGAGAAAATTATGATTCCTCAGTTAAAAAAGCATGTTCAAAGGTTTTTAAACCGTAGGTCATATGCTCAAAGCCTAACCACCCACTACCCAGTCTACTTTTTTATCTGTTGTCTGACACTGGGTAGCTAGAGCTCATATCGATGCCCAAAACGTGATCAATATGAACAAAATCAATGGTTAGGGGTCTTTAAATTCTAGTGCAACTTAGTTGGGCCGTGGTTAGGGCTACAAATGAGCCGAGGTGACCCGAGCTTTAGTGTGTTTGATCTTGACTTGTTTATTAAACGAGCGCCTAAACTTTAGGCTTGGGCTTGGTTTATTTAATAATTGAGCCGGGTCGAGCTTTGGTCTAATTGAGCTTGGCTCATTTATTAAATGAGCATAAACTTCAAGCTATGGTGGTTTAATAAGTGACCGAACAAATCGAACGATCTCTTATCGAGCTTGTTCACGAACTCCAGTGTCTGTCAAAAGCATAGACTATATAATATTAAGCTTATTCAATCCTTTTATGAGCCTATTCACGAATTTGCTCATGAGCCCTAAACAAATATGTTTGCAAGCCAAACCAAGCCGAGCTTGGATCATTTATCAAACGATCGAGCATAAACTCCAGGCTTGGGCTTGACATGATTGGAACAAACTTGAATGAACTTTTATCGAGCTTGTTTACGAACTGCTCACGAACAGCTTGGTTCGTTTGTAGCCCTAGCCACAATAGACCATGCTAGCGAGCAAAGGGAGATTAGGGTAAAGTGATTATGTGAGGGGTAGAGAAGAGCAAAGAGTGAGAAAAAAGGGGTCGAGCTCGATGCACGTCGCCCTTGCGAATGGAACTACTCCCTCGTGTACATCGCACTGAGCCCATTATGTGCCCGGACGATCCAAAGGAGGGAGTAACATTCACCCACCTACCATAAGGGTGAACAAAATCGCTCTCTTTAGATTGCGATGTAAAATTCCTACCCAAAATAAAGATTGGGGCTGTAAAAAGAGGTCGAGTGTGATTCACTGATCAGGGTGCCTGCATAGAGATATCCAACGGCTCAGCAGGAGGTGGTCCCCTTGGGGAGACACAGCCACTGAAATAGGAGTTCGAATGAATCTTCTACGGTTCCAGTGACCTAAAGGGGATGGTCGATGCACACCACGTGGCACTAAAGTGGTCGAAACCATCGAGCTAAGTGTGATTCACCTATCGTGGATCCCTATCATCGGGTCCCACCACTTAGCCACTGTTACGAAGAGAAGGGGAGAGAGAATAGGATTGGGGAGAAAATCTCCTTGTATTATCTCATTAATCTCAATAACATTATATAAGACTACCTCTCTTTATATAGAGAGAGAACGCACACCATTACGTTACCACAACCGAGACTAAAAAAAGATGTGAACGCGTGAGACCTCATAAGAGGCAAGCACCCGGCCGAAGCAAGTACTTGACACCTCTTGGAATATCTCAATCATCACAGACAAAGAAAAAGGAGAAGAAGAGTCGTAGCTTTGATAGGCTCACATGACCAAGAAAAGGAAGAGGATCCGAAAGCCGGCGCAAGAATGACCGGAACGAGAGTGGATCCAAAAGCCGGCACAAGACAAGTGTGACCGGAACAAAAGAGGATCCCAAAGCCGGCACAAAACAAGTATGACCGGAACTAGAGAGGATCTAAAAGCCGGCACCAGACAAGTGTGACCGGAACGAGAAAGGATCCAAAGGCCGGCACAAAACAAGTGTGACCGGAACTAGAGAGGATAAAAAAAAACCGGCACAAGACAAGTGTGACCGGAACAAGAAAGGATCCAAAAGCCGGCACAAAATAAGTGTAACCGAAACTAGAGAGGATCAAAATAAACCGGCACAAGACAAGTGTGACCAGAACGAAAGAGGATCCAAAAGCCGGCACAAAACAAGTGTGACCGGAACTAGAGAGGGTCAAAAATCCGGCACAAGACAAGTGTGACCGGAATGAGAAAGGATCCAAAAGCCGGCACAAAATAAGTGTGACCAGAACTAGAGAGGATCAAAAGAAACCGGCACAAGACAGGTGTGACCGGAATGAGAGAGGATAAAAAAGGGTGCAAGGCGGATCGGTAGGGTGCAGAGTACAAAAATACCAAGGCGCAAGGGCACAGAGCGAGGCGATGGGGCAGACAAATCGACAAAGCGCAAGGGCATAGGGTGCAAGGCGGGCTAACAAAGCTCAAGGCTCAGCGGACGGTGAGCGTGGGACGCCAAAAGGCGGCCGGATCAAACTGCTTAGGGCTCCGGTAGCCGGCAAGACCGATGGGCGCGGGCTGGAGCCGAAGGAGGAGCAGTAGCTCGAGCGCAGGGCCGCAGAGAGAGCGCAACAGATCATAGCGCAAGGCAAAAATGTGAAGAGCCAGCCAGGTACGGAAGGGCCGGATCGGGTGGCAAGATGCTATGAGCACAGGATCCGGGCGGCGCAAAGGGCCAGGTGAAAGAGGGTCGGATCAGGTGCAGAGGGCCGTGTCGGATCGGGTACAGCAAGTCGCAAAGCATAGCAGTCCGATGCAGGATGGATGGCTGTGATCATTTATATAGAGAGAACACGACCGCATAGCGCAGACACGGGCTCAAAGGGGATCATTGGGTCGGATCTGGTGTAGAGCCGTCCGATGCAAATCGGATAGCTCTGATCAGCTATAGAGAGAGTGAAGGAATAAAAGATAGGGTAAGGGACTGCAGACGGCTGTGATTTAGTTTTAAGAGAGAGAGACAAGCAGAGATGATCGGATGAGAGAAATAGAGGAGATAAGGAAAGAGAGGGAAAGGAGAGAAGATCGGATCGGAGAGAAAGAAGTCCGAGAGAGAGCGAGAGAGTCGGAGACGGGAGCGATAGAATGGCGGGCCGACGACGAGGGGTGGGGATCCGACTCCCCCCCCCCCCCCCCCCCCCCCCCGCGCGCGGGCTTCGGGCTCCGGTGGGGACGGCGAGCGCGATGCAGGGCCGACGCGAGGGAAGGAGGTGGCCGGCGCGAGGGAAGGAGGCCGGCGCCCCTCCGGCGCAGGGTACGGCGGGTGCGGTGGGCCGGCGTGCGCAGGGCCGGCACGACAGATCCGGCTGGCGCAGGGCCGGCGTCTTCGCAGACGGCAGGCCGGGAGCAGCCGGAGAAGACACGGGCGCAGGTCTCGGGTGAGGAGGTGGCCTCGGGCTCAGGACCCAGAGCCGGGCCGACGGGCACATGGCCCAGGCGAAGCCGGCAGGCGCAAGGACCGGGCTACGCAGGGCAGGACCGGGGACGGACCAGCGCAGGGCCGGCGGGCGCGGCGCAAGTTTGGGCTGGGATTGAAGGCGCAGGGCCAGGCGGCCGGCGTCGTCGCGGACGGCAGGCCGGGAGCAACCGGCGCGGCACAGGTCTCGGGCGGCGACTGTAGACGAAGAAGTCGCGGTCCGGGCCGAGCTCGCCGGTGAACATCCGGCGCATCGTCTCCGGCTCCATCACCGCGGCACGTCGGGTTGGACACCGACTCCACGTACATGGAGACGGGTTGCCGGAGGTTCCATGCGTCGTCGATGAGGGCGCCGATCATGGAGTTGCTGCCGGCGTTCGCACAGGGGAGAAACGAGAAAAAAATAAATTTTACTGTTCCCGGCCTCCTCGATGTCGTCGACGACGACCGAGGAGGCTGAGGCCGGAAGGAGATCGTCGAAACCCTAGGCCAAGAGGGTTGGCTCTGATACCATGTTACGAAGAGAGGGGGAGAGAGAATAGGATTGGGGAGAAAATCTCCTTGTATTATCTTATTAATCTCAATAACATTACATAAGACTACCTCTCTTTATATAGAGAGAGAACGCACACCATTACGTTACCACAACCAAGGTGGGACTAATAGAATACTAACACACTATATCTAATAGCCACAATGGGTGCGATGCCCTTCGTGCCACGTGGTGCTCATCGGCCGGCTACCGTTTCCAACTGTAGGTTGCTAGTACAGTAGAAGATTCACAATCCTCATTTAGTGTACCGTTTGTCCTTTAGTGGGCCTCGGGCCTTCCCCCCTTGCTCGGCCATGCTGAAAAAGATTCTGGTGGGCTCGGCCTACTAGCTATGTCCCCATTACCTGTTCTTGTACGGGCCCGATCCGACCAGGCCGGTGGCCCTAATCACTGTTTTTGGGATTTGATAGAGCTAATGATGGATCATTACACCTTAATAACGAGAGAGAGAGAGAGAGAGAACCGTTCCATACTGTTGGAGAGAGAGAGAGAGAGGGAGAGAGAGAAAAACAGAGAGAGAGAGAGAGAGAGAGAGAGAGAGAGAGAGAGAGAGGCTACCATTCCTTCGTGTTGGCAATGTTGAGAGAGAGAGAGAGAGAGAGGCTACCAATGTTGTAAAAGTCCTTGAGGTGGGTCATGGTATAACGCAAGGAGGAGAGAGAGAGAGAGAGAGAGAGAGAGAGAGAGAGAGAGAGAGAGAGAGAGAGAGAGAGAGAGGTACCGTTCCTTAGTGTTGGCATGCAATGTTGTCAAAGTCCTTGGGTGGGTCACGGCATAACGCAAGGAGAGGGATGTGCACTGGTCTTGGTCCCCCAGCACCTTCTTTTAAATAAGGGGCAAGTGGGTGGACACGGTTTCAAGTCCCTGTCGCCCACCTCAATAAGCACTGCACTGCTAGGCTTGCAAGCTAATGCATGACCCATCTCCCATGAAAATGCATAGGTGGCCTAGCTTCTTTAGGGAAGAGGGAAGAACCCCAACCCTTAGGGCTTCAACAGGTTATAACTTGCGAGGATCAGATAGGTTGAAGCTAAAGTTGAATCACAGTCGTTCTTTTGCATACTATATGGGACTGAGTGTGATTCGTCCTACAAGGTGTAACGGACGGTTGTGATTGAAGCCAAAGCGAAATCACAATCATTCTTTTGCAAGCTATTTGGGGATGAGTGAAATTCATCCGATTGGGCTGCGTGTAACGGTGGTTGTGATCCAGCTTTGGCTTTAACCTATATGATCATCTGAGCTGCTTGATAGGTTGGTACTGTATGTGGCACAGATTTTAGGCCAGTGACATCGGGTGCACCGGTTCAATGGCTCATGGAAGTTATAATATAGGGTCGATCGGATGGAGTTAGCTATATATGATCAGGGTTGTAAGGCTCTGATTGGATAGGATTCTGATTCTGAGATTCTAGGAGTCCGGAATCCTAAAATCCCAAAAAAGAGTTCTGAAATCCAGAGCTTCAATTTTGGGCTCCAGAAAAAATGGTTCTCAAAAGTACATTTTGGACATCTCTACATAAACACTTTCTGGGATCAGGTTGTATCCAAACAGGATGTTCGTATTTTTTAGGGATTCTAGGCTTTTAGAATCCTACACCCAGAGCATATCCAAACAGACCCTAAATGGCCGCCGTCCATACCCGAGGCCTTGGGCTCTGGGTCTATTTCGGGCTGGGTTGGGTGATGTTAACTTGTTCATTGGGTCGGGTTGGGCTTGAACTTTTTTTTTTTTTTTTTGGTAGGAAGGGCTTGAACTTGGAAGCCCAAAACGCTTTGCTTCCCAATTAATTAACATCAACCACTCAGATTTAGGAAAACATCCTTTTACATAATATTTTCGATACATAGACTAAGTTTCACAAGATTTACATGCCATTATCGGGCAAGCCCAAAATTTTCCCGACTTAGGACAGGTTGGGAAGGGACATATTGTCTAGCTAGTTTGGACCAAGCCCATACTAAGGGCAACCCAACACAAGCGTGCCCATTTTACGGTCTACGTGTTGAGTTGGTCATGCCTCACACGATTTAGTCCCACATCAATAATAGGGGTGAAAATCCTTGTCTTAATATACACGATTACTCTCCTTCTCAAAAGGTATCTTTTGGAAGGAAACACATGTCGTCATCCTACGCACGATGGACCTCCTTGTAAATTTGCATTGGGCCCGCTCGATGTGTTAGACCCCCTTATGAGTCTAAACATAAAGCCTGGGCTTAGGTCGGGAGATGTAAATGGTTTGGGTGCGGGAAAATTTTCTAGTTTCCCTCACCTCTCTTACACGACCTTAGCTCTGTTAGCTAAGATTTTACCAATTACAATGGCTGGAAAGAATTAAGTATGATATGACATTGCCTTGATCTTCGATTGATTTTCTCTATAAATGATCATCGCCAAGGTACTTCTTGATTTTACCTTGGATTCCTTCGATATCTACACCTTCTCTGTCGTCGCAACATATTTGTAAGTCCTAACAAGTTTCTTTGGATAAACTACCAATTGAGCGAAAACCATCTCATCATTGTTGATTTGTGTTGGTTATAAATTGCTAAAACAGAGATTAAGATGGCTATTATGAATTACAAATAACAAATTTAGAGGGCAATGAAATGAGATGGTATTAACTATATTTGATAGGTATCAAAATCAGCAACAAGAACAATTCAATTTTACTCTATGGGTAATTCATGTACTTAAATTATAGCATGTAGTTTTAAAGATCACAAGTTCTAATTCTACAATCATACAAAAAACTAGTTTAGCATATATATATATATATATATATATATATATATATATATATATATGTGTGTGTGTGTGTGTGTGTGTGTGTGTGTGTGTGTGTGTGTGTGTGTGTGTGTGTATAGAGATTAAGGGAGAGGAAGTAGCCTAAGTTGAGGAGCAAGAAGTTGTCCTAAGATTGAATTTGCCCTCCTCGGTGTGGAGCTCTCTGCTTCCGATCTTAGAGATACAACGACCCTTGAGTTCCCCCGTCGGCAAGACTCCAAGGGAACAAAACGAACTCAGCTTCACTCGAATTCGAAAAATGAAAACGGAAATGGGATCTCCTTGTAACGACCGTGAATTTTAAAAATATTATAAATCATGATCCTTGTAATGAGATAATATTTAATTCTAGTGCTTTAGTGTCCGCATCATCGATAGGATTCTAACGGATCTTGTTTCACTCAATTTTGACTTACGGAGGAATAGTTACAGCCATTTGCATATTTTTGATGAAGACGATGGAAGCCGAATTTCTCCTAAATTGAACCGGACGTAATTCCGTAATTTGAAACCTTCCCAATAGATACCCGTGTGCGACTCATAACAACTGTTTCTTTTTCTAGATTTTTAGAAAAAAAAATAATATATATAATTTTTGGATGCAAAACTAATTTACAATGGATTTATTAGTATTTAGTATAGATCTATAGATTAATATATATAAATAATAAGTAATAAAATAATAATAGAAGAGAGGATATGAGCAAGTGTTGAAATAGGCTTCTTCGTGAAAGAAGCTGTGGCCCCATCCTTTTAATCACAGCCGTCCATTTTACCTCGATCCGACGGCCCAAACTCCTCCCCCAATTAAAAAAAAAAAAAACACATCAGCCCCCCCCCCCCCTTCTCCACTCACACCGAACTCCCTTTCTCTATCTCTTACTCTATATCTCTCTTTCTCTCTTTTACTCTCATCCATACCATTCGGACAAACCCTTCAACCAAACCCCTTCAAACCCCACCCAACCGAACCATCTCTCTCTCTAACCCATCACAGCCGTCCCCTTCAACCCTCTCAGCCGATCTCTCTCTCTCTCTCCTCAACCCCCAAACCCGGCGACGTCGCCGCCTCAAATCCCGCTGCCACTGCCGCCTCGAATCCCGCCCCGAATCCCGCTGCCACTGCCGCCCCGAATCCCGCCGCCACCGCCGCCCCGGATTCCGCCCCGAATCCCGCCGGCCGCCGCCCCTTCCTCCTTTAAATCACCAATTCCGGCCCTCTCCCATCAGCCCCTCATCTCCTCTCCCTCACCCTGTTGAAAACCGAATCCCATCCCCCCCCCCCCATTGCAGTAGAAAAGAAAGTGAGAAACTAGAGAAGAGAGAGGAGAGGAAAAGAGAGAGAGAAACCAGAGAAGGAAGAGGGGAGAAAAAGAGAGAAGAAAGAGGGAAACTAGAGGAGAGTGGAAGAAGTAGGAGGAGAGGAGAGGGAGGCACGTGGTGGCTGCAGCGGTGGCTCTTCCTCCCGGGTGATGGCCCGACCCTACCACCATCTCCTCCTCGGCTCGCATCGCACCAGCAGCGACAACAACACCCCAAACCCAACTCCGGCAGCTTCTTCCCGACACCCCAAGGCAAGCCCCTACACTCTGTCGAATTTTCCTTTCTATGCGTGCACTCCTGCGATCGTCACATGCATGCACCATGCACTTCCACACCACGGCACCTGCGGTAAGAAACTAAACCATCCCGGCTCGAGCGGTCGCTCTCCAGTGGTACCCCTTGGCGCCCATTTCACGTAGATGGCACTGGGGACGACAATCGAGGACCGGAGGTGGAGCCGGCACGGTGCAAAACCCCCATGGCTCTGGTTCGGTTCGTTGGAGAAGAAAGGGACAAATCCGTCATTATCGGATTTGTCCCGGGTTAAATGGTAATAAAATAATAGTATAAAAATTAAAATAAGGGTTGTGTATATGGGTGTTATGTATAGTTGGATGGGCTGCCCTTAGCAGCTACCTAAGTAGTCGGGCTTCACTTGGTGGGTGGGCCCCACTCAAGGTGGCCGGGTCCCACCACCAAGTGGTAAATAGTTGCCGAAACGGTTTTAGCTATCATTTTGCCGTCTAATGTCGGAATACGACAAAACTGGCGGCATTGGACTCTGTTCTTAGAGACCTATCCATTGGCGATGGGTTGACAATGACCAAACATAATTACCAAAATGCCCCTACTTGGGGTCCGGTTCAGCAAATCTTTCATCGACCATAGCTTTTAGGATCGGACTCCGATTGTCATGAAATCGTTGGCAATGAGTTCCAAACTTTGAGACCTACTTGTTGACAGTAGATTGGACCCTACTAGTCATAGTTACTAAAATGCCCCTACAGCGGGGCCCTGTTTAGCCGATCTTGCATCGATCGCAAACTTGCGGTCCGGACTCCGACTTGTCGCAATACTGGCAATATTGGGTTCTAATTCTCGAGACCTTTTCAATTATTATGTTACTGGAATCTAGTGCGTAACCTAGTTCTGTGACTTAGGGGTCCACTTTGGCCTATAAAACATGTCCTTTTGAGGGCCGAACTTATTTTGGGGCTGAGTTTTCCCGTACCCTACACCGTATAAAAACCGTACCTGATATCGTTAGAAATGTTGTACCATACTTCTATTTAGAAGTTTGAAATAGATTCCATAACCAGGGTCGAATGACCCATGTCTGTCAAGGGTCTAATGACTCATGTGTACCCCGGGTCTAATGAGTCATGTACAACCAGGGTCTAATGGCCCATCGATAACCATGGATTAATGACGTCTAAAATTCTCGACTCGGCCAACTCAGCCCTAAACCCGTATCACTCGGTAGCAAGCATTAACCATGGGTCCGCTGTGTGTGAATTTGGCAGTGCGTAACCGGGACGATCCAGCCATAGATGGAGCAGAGACGGATCGAGAACAGTTAATAGAAGCTTGTGCGCGATCGACAGCCAGGTGACATCTACATCCCTTGCATGGTCTTTAATAGTGGGAAATGAGAATGACTAAAGGTAGGTATCCATAACACTGCATGCGGGTCCCGCCGGACATCGTCGCATGTGGTCGGGTGGACCCCGCCTTGCATGCGGAGTCGCGAGTCCGACGACGCATGCTTAAAAATATTAATAATTAATTAATAATTATTCTGCTGATGGCTGGGACACCGTAAGTAGGGATTTCCTTAAGTTTGAAAATTAATAATTAATTAATAATTATCGGGGCCCACACTCCTGAGTGGAATGTGGAGACCCGGGCACACGGGAATACGGGTGAGTAATTTAGGCTTATTGTAATGCATGGGCTGTGAGCGCGGTACGAATCCTGGGGTAAAACGTCGAAGCTATTTATTTGTTATAATAATCTACATGTGGAAAGATTGGACCCCGTGCGCGCAAGGGACGTGAACCACCTTGCACGCACAGCCGAAGACCAGTAGGCTAGAGGGTCACGGGCAAGGGTTGTGGTAAAGCCAATAGGAGTAGCCCTTTAGTAGGGATTGGCCTAGCAACTCTGTCCCGGGGTGGTTTAAGCCCCCAAAGTAACGCAATTGGGGCGGTAGAGCTCCACCGTGAAAGACGGGAAACCCCTTATGATCATCTGGGTGACTTTGCGCATGGTGTCGGAGTATGCGCGGCGAGAGAGTTGGCCCTCTACATCGAAATAAAAGGCCCTATAGTAATGCCCGACCGGGGGCAGGATGAACAAAATATCCGGGGTTCACATTAGGATAAATGTTTTATACAATTGTTAATTAACAACTATGGAATCTTAATGTTGAATTGTGGAATTTTGGAGCATTGGCAATCTGGTAATATTTAGATGATCTTTTTGTTTAAATAGTTTACTGTAAAATATTGAGTGAACTTTATGTTAGACAATCTAGTAACAGTAGGCATTGCATGAGAACATAGACTACTAATAGGATTAGGTTATCCTTCTATAAGTATTAATAATCCGTACTAGGACTGTTAAAAATAATTTAAGTAGATCGGTTGTCTCATATTATTAAAGGCTACTAGGATGTCACTAGCCATTAATTTGGCTAATCTCCCAATTTCCTATTGGGGGCTACTCTTTCCCACGAGTAGACTCTCCTGCAGGTACTACGGTTCAGGACTAGCAGTGGGAGACCAGAGGCGGAGTTAGAGTTGTGATAGTGTTTCATATTCAGTGTATCGTCTTGTAGCTTTTCCTATTCTAGCAATGTAATCGATTGGATTGGAATACAGATTATTTAGTTTAGTCAGTGTTTGGTGACTATTAGTGGTGATGATCCAGCTGAATACTTTTGGGTAGGCCTCTCCTCAAGGCTCCAAGCCTAGGATAGCTCACAATAAAATATAAATCTTAAAGTGACTTAATTGACTAGTACTGTAGATAGGACCTCTAAACCAGTGCCCGAGTGCTAGAGAGTGGGCGAGGCACTCGGCTCGTCATTAGAGGCTGAGTCTCGTGCTCCCTTAAGAGGGACTTCTGTCAGCATGTAGGGCACTAGCAGGCCGCACATGCTGAGAGGATAGCCCGGTTGAAGGTCGAGCGTGGTCATCTTTAAAAAAAAAAAAATTAGCTCTCGATTTCCTCTTAATAAAATATTTTTAAAAATTAAATTTTAAAATACTTTGCTTTCTCCCTCATCATTCTTCTTCAGTTAAGAGAGAATTGCAGCCCTGTGAGAAACCCTAATTGGTGTAGTTAGTTGACCAAACCCTAAATCCCTTGGTTTTTTCTCACCTCACACCCCAGTGATCGATTTCAGATTTCTGGGGCGTGACAGCTGGTATCAGAGCCTAGGGATATGATTCTAGGGGTTAGGATTGTAGGAGTATAAGTTTATGTCTTAGAGTAGTTCTCTAATAGGTAGTTGTATTGATGATGACTGATACTAGAAGTGGGATCATGATATGGTTCATGATCTTTATCTTAGGTCTAGGAGTCCATCGTAGGTTTTATCTCTCTCTTCTCGGAGCATGGAGATATGTCCCTAGGGGATTCATTAGGATATTATCTTGTGATTATTTTAACGGGAGGTTTAGGATGTAAGGGTGATTCTAGAGATAGTCGGGAGATTGATTTGGTAGTATTTCTTAGAGTAGTCAGTGGTAGCTTAGTGTGTGTATCTAAGGATGAGAGTCTAGGGTTTATTGTACTTGAAGAATTGGATAGATTGAGGGAATTGATTGGTAGCTAAAAATTTATCCATACTTAGATATTTGATTGATAGGGACTTAGAGTCAAAATAAATATTATACAGATTGATCAGGATTATATTTGTCTCAAGACCTTAATGTTTAAGCTCAGATGTTAGTTGCGATGACTCAGGTAAGAAACCGCCTAGAATATCTTAACCAAGGATAGTGTTGAGTCAATCTCGGAGTTTTTGTTTGGAGTCTAATGCTTATTGGATTTTCTAATTGTGGGCCTGATGGCGAGTTGACTAAGAATTGGATTATGATGATCGGTACTTGAGAAATTCGTCCATACTTAAGAAATTGATTGACTAATGCTAGAGGACTTAAATTGTATTATACAGATTTATACGGGATACAATTATCTTAGAACTTAGATGATAGTTAAGTACACAAGATTAACTTCCAGCGTAGAGAAATCTAATTTGGAGCCATCTAAATAATTCAAGGGTTATTATATACTAGCTACTATTCTAAGTATATATCTTTAAAGCATATTACTGCATGCTTTGAAATTAAGACCCTAAAGGTGACATTGAGATTCCTTAGCACAAGTACAACGATGAAATCAAAATAAAAGTATAAGCTATTGTGATCTTTCTAGCGACAACACGTTGATCAAGTTTTAGATATTCGTGTTTAGTTTGAAAATTTGTGAATTTGATTAGGAAAATGTATCTGACATAGTTGATGTAATTTTTAGATTAGAGACTTAGTTGGTAATCTTGGATCTCCAAAAAAAAAAAAAATTTGGTTCTCTTGAAATTATGGCAACTACTCTACCAAAGGGGACGCTCTTTGGGTAAGAAAAGTAGCCACCGTTTCTTGAGAATTTAATTAGTCACTATGTTTTGTATGTCAATTACGAAACCTAACTAGTGATCTATCTATTCTGAATTCTTAGGATATTAAATTTTAGGAATAATATTTTTATAATGGTTGTTAGTAGTTTTCATAATTAATATCGATTGTGGTGTCTCTTATATTCCTTTCCTACTAGTTTTCCTTTAAAGGTTCGGGGATCTTTTACGGACACTTAGCAAAATATTTAAGAATCCTTAGGATACTCTGTTGAGGTTAGAAAGATAGAAAAATATAGATTGATTTTCAAATTCTTTCTTTGGTATGTTTAGAATCAATGATTATCAGACTTATTGGATGATGGGGTGGCTCGTTGAATTATTAGACTTTCATTGCATAGGACCTGCTCTCCAAGAGTGCACCGTAGAAAAATTCCTATAGCGACTAGTATAAATGTGGAATATGTGAACCTATACTTTTTTTTTGAAAACATAATATTTGGAAATTGCACTTGTGACTGATTGTGTACTGTTCTGGTATAAAACTTGGGTGGTTTTGCACACTGGTCAGATGGCAATGGCACATGGTTTGATACTTGTGATGTGCGCATTTGCTTGTGGAAAAAAAAAAACCCCACATTTTGGGTTGTTGAAACGAATTACATATAGTTGTCGATACTGTGGTACCAAGGTTGACTTTATCTGTTACAGGTTCTACTGGATTGTTAAACTTATACAATTGTGAGTTACTTAAAAACCACTTCTAAATGTATATCTCTTCTAGACACGAATGCGTATGGGACTTCTATTACTTGATATAAATTTATTATACCAGATTCATACTTCTGAAATAATTTTCAGTGAAAACGTGATGATTATATCATAAATCCTATAAGTGTGTTTAAATTTCGAGGACGAAATTCTTTTAAGGAGGAAAGGATGTAACGACCGTGAATTTTAAAAATATTATAAATCATGATCCTTGTAATGAGATAATATTTAATTCTAGTGCTTTAGTGTCCGCATCATCGATAGGATTCTAACGGATCTTGTTTCACTCAATTTTGACTTACGGAGGAATAGTTACAGCCATTTGCATATTTTTGATGAAGACGATGGAAGCCGAATTTCTCCTAAATTGAACCGGACGTAATTCCGTAATTTGAAACCTTCCCAATAGATACCCGTGTGCGACTCATAACAACTGTTTCTTTTTCTAGATTTTTAGAAAAAAAAATAATATATATAATTTTTGGATGCAAAACTAATTTACAATGGATTTATTAGTATTTAGTATAGATCTATAGATTAATATATATAAATAATAAGTAATAAAATAATAATAGAAGAGAGGATATGAGCAAGTGTTGAAATAGGCTTCTTCGTGAAAGAAGCTGTGGCCCCATCCTTTTAATCACAGCCGTCCATTTTACCTCGATCCGACGGCCCAAACTCCTCCCCCAATTAAAAAAAAAAAAAACACATCAGCCCCCCCCCCCCTTCTCCACTCACACCGAACTCCCTTTCTCTATCTCTTACTCTATATCTCTCTTTCTCTCTTTTACTCTCATCCATACCATTCGGACAAACCCTTCAACCAAACCCCTTCAAACCCCACCCAACCGAACCATCTCTCTCTCTAACCCATCACAGCCGTCCCCTTCAACCCTCTCAGCCGATCTCTCTCTCTCTCTCCTCAACCCCCAAACCCGGCGACGTCGCCGCCTCAAATCCCGCTGCCACTGCCGCCTCGAATCCCGCCCCGAATCCCGCTGCCACTGCCGCCCCGAATCCCGCCGCCACCGCCGCCCCGGATTCCGCCCCGAATCCCGCCGGCCGCCGCCCCTTCCTCCTTTAAATCACCAATTCCGGCCCTCTCCCATCAGCCCCTCATCTCCTCTCCCTCACCCTGTTGAAAACCGAATCCCATCCCCCCCCCCCATTGCAGTAGAAAAGAAAGTGAGAAACTAGAGAAGAGAGAGGAGAGGAAAAGAGAGAGAGAAACCAGAGAAGGAAGAGGGGAGAAAAAGAGAGAAGAAAGAGGGAAACTAGAGGAGAGTGGAAGAAGTAGGAGGAGAGGAGAGGGAGGCACGTGGTGGCTGCAGCGGTGGCTCTTCCTCCCGGGTGATGGCCCGACCCTACCACCATCTCCTCCTCGGCTCGCATCGCACCAGCAGCGACAACAACACCCCAAACCCAACTCCGGCAGCTTCTTCCCGACACCCCAAGGCAAGCCCCTACACTCTGTCGAATTTTCCTTTCTATGCGTGCACTCCTGCGATCGTCACATGCATGCACCATGCACTTCCACACCACGGCACCTGCGGTAAGAAACTAAACCATCCCGGCTCGAGCGGTCGCTCTCCAGTGGTACCCCTTGGCGCCCATTTCACGTAGATGGCACTGGGGACGACAATCGAGGACCGGAGGTGGAGCCGGCACGGTGCAAAACCCCCATGGCTCTGGTTCGGTTCGTTGGAGAAGAAAGGGACAAATCCGTCATTATCGGATTTGTCCCGGGTTAAATGGTAATAAAATAATAGTATAAAAATTAAAATAAGGGTTGTGTATATGGGTGTTATGTATAGTTGGATGGGCTGCCCTTAGCAGCTACCTAAGTAGTCGAGCTTCACTTGGTGGGTGGGCCCCACTCAAGGTGGCCGGGTCCCACCACCAA
Organism: Chamaelirium japonicum; assembly: GCA_947650365.1. Classification (NCBI taxonomy): domain Eukaryota; kingdom Viridiplantae; phylum Streptophyta; class Magnoliopsida; order Liliales; family Melanthiaceae; genus Chamaelirium; species Chamaelirium japonicum. The sequence continues at coordinate 82,321 of CANTAL010000417.1, read as the reverse complement.
GTGGTAAATAGTTGCCGAAACGGTTTTAGCTATCATTTTGCCGTCTAATGTCGGAATACGACAAAACTGGCGGCATTGGACTCTTTTCTTAGATACCTATCCATTGGCGATGGGTTGACAATGACCAAACATAATTACCAAAATGCCCCTACTTGGGGTCCGGTTCAGCAAATCTTTCATCGACCATAGCTTTTAGGATCGGACTCCGATTGTCATGAAATCGTTGGCAATGAGTTCCAAACTTTGAGACCTACTTGTTGACAGTAGATTGGACCCTACTAGTCATAGTTACTAAAATGCCCCTACAGCGGGGCCCTGTTTAGCCGATCTTGCATCGATCGCAAACTTGCGGTCCGGACTCCGACTTGTCGCAATACTGGCAATATTGGGTTCTAATTCTCGAGACCTTTTCAATTATTATGTTACTGGAATCTAGTGCGTAACCTAGTTCTGTGACTTAGGGGTCCACTTTGGCCTATAAAACATGTCCTTTTGAGGGCCGAACTTATTTTGGGGCTGAGTTTTCCCGTACCCTACACCGTATAAAAACCGTACCTGATATCGTTAGAAATGTTGTACCATACTTCTATTTAGAAGTTTGAAATAGATTCCATAACCAGGGTCGAATGACCCATGTCTGTCAAGGGTCTAATGACTCATGTGTACCCCGGGTCTAATGAGTCATGTACAACCAGGGTCTAATGGCCCATCGATAACCATGGATTAATGACGTCTAAAATTCTCGACTCGGCCAACTCAGCCCTAAACCCGTATCACTCGGTAGCAAGCATTAACCATGGGTCCGCTGTGTGTGAATTTGGCAGTGCGTAACCGGGACGATCCAGCCATAGATGGAGCAGAGACGGATCGAGAACAGTTAATAGAAGCTTGTGCGCGATCGACAGCCAGGTGACATCTACATCCCTTGCATGGTCTTTAATAGTGGGAAATGAGAATGACTAAAGGTAGGTATCCATAACACTGCATGCGGGTCCCGCCGGACATCGTCGCATGTGGTCGGGTGGACCCCGCCTTGCATGCGGAGTCGCGAGTCCGACGACGCATGCTTAAAAATATTAATAATTAATTAATAATTATTCTGCTGATGGCTGGGACACCGTAAGTAGGAATTTCCTTAAGTTTGAAAATTAATAATTAATTAATAATTATCGGGGCCCACACTCCTGAGTGGAATGTGGAGACCCGGGCACACGGGAATACGGGTGAGTAATTTAGGCTTATTGTAATGCATGGGCTGTGAGCGCGGTACGAATCCTGGGGTAAAACGTCGAAGCTATTTATTTGTTATAATAATCTACATGTGGAAAGATTGGACCCCGTGCGCGCAAGGGACGTGAACCACCTTGCACGCACAGCCGAAGACCAGTAGGCTAGAGGGTCACGGGCAAGGGTTGTGGTAAAGCCAATAGGAGTAGCCCTTTAGTAGGGATTGGCCTAGCAACTCTGTCCCGGGGTGGTTTAAGCCCCCAAAGTAACGCAATTGGGGCGGTAGAGCTCCACCGTGAAAGACGGGAAACCCCTTATGATCATCTGGGTGACTTTGCGCATGGTGTCGGAGTATGCGCGGCGAGAGAGTTGGCCCTCTACATCGAAATAAAAGGCCCTATAGTAATGCCCGACCGGGGGCAGGATGAACAAAATATCCGGGGTTCACATTAGGATAAATGTTTTATACAATTGTTAATTAACAACTATGGAATCTTAATGTTGAATTGTGGAATTTTGGAGCATTGGCAATCTGGTAATATTTAGATGATCTTTTTGTTTAAATAGTTTACTGTAAAATATTGAGTGAACTTTATGTTAGACAATCTAGTAACAGTAGGCATTGCATGAGAACATAGACTACTAATAGGATTAGGTTATCCTTCTATAAGTATTAATAATCCGTACTAGGACTGTTAAAAATAATTTAAGTAGATCGGTTGTCTCATATTATTAAAGGCTACTAGGATGTCACTAGCCATTAATTTGGCTAATCTCCCAATTTCCTATTGGGGGCTACTCTTTCCCACGAGTAGACTCTCCTGCAGGTACTACGGTTCAGGACTAGCAGTGGGAGACCAGAGGCGGAGTTAGAGTTGTGATAGTGTTTCATATTCAGTGTATCGTCTTGTAGCTTTTCCTATTCTAGCAATGTAATCGATTGGATTGGAATACAGATTATTTAGTTTAGTCAGTGTTTGGTGACTATTAGTGGTGATGATCCAGCTGAATACTTTTGGGTAGGCCTCTCCTCAAGGCTCCAAGCCTAGGATAGCTCACAATAAAATATAAATCTTAAAGTGACTTAATTGACTAGTACTGTAGATAGGACCTCTAAACCAGTGCCCGAGTGCTAGAGAGTGGGCGAGGCACTCGGCTCGTCATTAGAGGCTGAGTCTCGTGCTCCCTTAAGAGGGACTTCTGTCAGCATGTAGGGCACTAGCAGGCCGCACATGCTGAGAGGATAGCCCGGTTGAAGGTCGAGCGTGGTCATCTTTAAAAAAAAAAAAATTAGCTCTCGATTTCCTCTTAATAAAATATTTTTAAAAATTAAATTTTAAAATACTTTGCTTTCTCCCTCATCATTCTTCTTCAGTTAAGAGAGAATTGCAGCCCTGTGAGAAACCCTAATTGGTGTAGTTAGTTGACCAAACCCTAAATCCCTTGGTTTTTTCTCACCTCACACCCCAGTGATCGATTTCAGATTTCTGGGGCGTGACACTCCTCTTCAAATCAGGTCGGAATATCACCCTGAGATTTGAAGAGAATGGAAGTATTGTTCTCGGGTTTTGGTTTAAAAGGCTGAAGCTCAGGGCATTTAATAGGCCTTGGGATAATCTAATTTATTAGCTGTTGGCAGGGGGAGCAGAGTGGCAGGCTACTGCGCGACATGACCCGCTGGCGCAATGATGACCAATTTGGTGGCTCCAGGTGGCGAGTTGATGATGATTGATTCTGGGCAAGCCCAGCCCGAAAAGAATAGCCCAATAAAATCCTACCAGAAGCCCGGAAACCATTCGCGTCCACGCGGCTCGCGAGCCGCGGACCTCGGGCCCAGGCCCGGCTCGGCTCGGCGCGCGCGCGTGTGGTGTGTGAGATATGAGAGCTTTACCATCCTCTAGGATGGACCACCCTTATAAATAAGCTAGCGCCTCTTTCCCTTATCAATATGGGACTAAACTTAGGAAGAGATAGTAAAAGAATGGTTGAGGCCAAGGTTTGATCCCTTGACCTTTGTCAAAAAAGGAAGCCCCCTTAAAATCGATCTTGTTAGCCACTTGGCCAACTGGTTTTATTTGTTAAGAGGAGTAGGTAATTAAGTTTTATATTATATCCAACAATCCCCCATATAATATGAAACTTATTTAAAGTAGTTGAAGATATATAACATCAAAATTTGAAATCAAAATTTGGATTCTGGGCACTGTGTAATAGGTAAGGGTATCTTTTAGCTAGGTTTGAACCCTTACTTAGTGACACTTACTTTCATCTGCGAGAACTCGATGGACTACGCCTTAAATTGGCCTCGTGATTCAGATTTTCATAAAGCACACACAGTGTAGTATTAGCTAAGTTCTAAAACGGGTTGCACATTACAGCCGTGCGCAGGTATCTTTCATGTGTGTTTTAGGAGAACAGCCCTCTTCCCATAGTCGCGGCCCCATAACTCCACAGGTATAGGTGATTCCTCCAAGGGTGTATGCAAGGAAATGCACTGCCTCATAGATCTTGGAATCATTAAGAGTTTAAAATCTCATCCTAATCCCCTTGTATCTATGAGCAATGTCGCCCTAGGGATGGGAGGAAACTATTAGTGCTCCTCGAGATACCCATCCAGCTTGTTTCTACCCATTGAACCTCTTTGAGGGTGGGTTGCTACCATTGGTATCTTCTTTATAGGCTTAATCCCATCCCCCTCGACGCTTCTAGAACCACGGTTCTAGATAAATCTTTTGTTAGCTGAACAACAAGGTTGTTCTCAGATCTGACAAATGAAAATATTACAACATTGTGTTTTAGTTTACATCGCAGTGATGTTTGTCTTACCTTAAGGTGTCTGTTCATTTTTACATCTGTATTCTCTTGACTGCATTTGTCTATTGCAGACCTACAATCACAATAAATAGAGATTGTTGGCAAATGGTGATTTCCTAAGGGAACATCCAAAACTAAGTCCCTAAGCCACTCGGCTTCAGTACACGTACTGTCTAGTGCTATCATCTCGGACTCCATGGTACTTCTAGCTATTATGGTTTGCTTAGAAGATTTCCATGCAACGGCTGCACCACCTAGAAGGAAAACAAATCCAGTAGTGGATTTGACATCTACTGAGTTGCTAATCCAGTTAGCGTCTCTTACCCCTCTAGCACACTAGGATACCCACTAAAGCTTAACCCATATGTTATGGTCCCTTTAAGGTAGCACATTACCCTTTCTAATGCATTCCAATGTTCTTGACTAGGGTTGCTAGTATATCTACTTAGTCTACTAACTGTATATGTTATGTCGGGTCTAGTATAGTTCACTAAGAATCCTAGCGAACCTATGACCTGAGCATACTCTTTTTGTAAAGCTGGATGTCCAATATTCTTTACTAAGTGAGTATGTGGGTCATAGGGGGTGGATACGGGATCACAATCAAAGTAGTAGAACTTCCTCAACACCTTCTCAACATAGTGAGCTTGAGACATCTTAATGCCTCTACCCTCTCTGGTGATCTTAGTGTTAAGAATCATCTCTGTCTCTCCTAAATCCTTCATATCGAAGTTCTGGGATATAAATTCTTTGACATCGTTAATGATATCCATGCAGGTACTGAAGATGAGTATATATCGACATACAAGCATAAGATAACTATGTTGCCATCGGAGGCTCCATAGTATACACATTCGTCGGTTTTGTTTATAACAAAGCCATAAGAAAGGACTACTTGGTCAAACTTCTCGTGCCATTGTTTGGGAGCTTGCTTGAGCCCATACAATGACCTATCGAGTTTACACACCATGTGCTCCTGACCAGGAATTACAAAACCCTCAGGTTGATCTATATAAATCTCCTCTTCTAAATTGATCTCCATTCAGGAAAGCAGTTTTAACATCCATCTGGTGGATGGATAATCCATGAACAGAGAATAGGGCAATATGAATCCTAATCGTGGTTATCCTTTCTACGGGAGCATATACGTCGAAGAAATCTATACCGGATTTTTGAGTAAAACCCTTAGCAACTAAACGGGCCTTAAACTTCTCTACCGATCCATCGGGTCGTAGTTTCTTTTTGAAAACCCATTTAGACCCAATGGTTCTAGCGCCTGGGGGTAGATCGATCAACTCCCAAGTCTGGTTCTAGATAATGGATTGTATCTCATTATTCACTGCTTCTTTCCAGAAGGTAAATCCTAAGATTTCATTGCTTCTTCAAAGAAGGTTGGAGTGTCCTCTACGAGAAATACGTAGAAGTCATCTCCAAAATCCTTCTCCTTCCTAATTCTAGTACTTCTCCTAGGCTGTGGTTCTGACTCGTTCTCTACAAGGGTGTCATCCTCAAAAGGATTAGCCCCACTAGAACTAGCACCTGCATCATAGTGTGGCTGACTCACGGGTGCATCTATCCTAGTCCTAAAGGGAAATACATCCTCAAAGTAGGTTGCGTCCCTGGACTCGATAACGGTATTGGTCAATATCACATCGATATCAGATCGAACGACTAGGAATCTATTGGCATTACTATTAATGGCATAACCTAAGAAAACAATGTTTACGGTTTTAGGTCCTATCTTCTCTCTTCTGAAGTTAGGTACCTTAACTTTAGCTAGACACCCCCATACTCTAAGATGACTTAAGTTTGGCTTCCTATTCTTCCAAATTTCATAGGGTGTGAAGTTGCTAGACTTGAGGGGAATCCTATTAAGGATATAGAAAGCTGTTACCGGTGCTTCTCCCCACAAGTTCTCTACTGCGCCTGAGCTAATCAACATAGAGTTGGTCATATCTAACAAGGTTCTGTTTTTCCTTTCAGCAACCCCTTTTGATTGGGGACTATAGGGAGCAGTCACTTGATGGATAATTTCATACTCTTCACAACAATCGGTTAATTCGTTTGAGGTGTACTCTCCACCTTGATCGAACCTAAGGATCTTAAAGGATCTTTGAAATTGGTTTTCTATCTCGGTTATGTAAATCCTAAACTTACTAATGACCTCATCCTTAGTTTTAATAAGGTAGATATAATAGTATTTTGAGAGATCATCAATAAATGTAACGAAATACATGTTGCCACCTCTAGTTAATCTACCCGAATCACATACATCGCTATTAATCAACTCAAGGAACTCAGAGTCTCTATCAACAGATCTAAACGGTTGCCTAGGTTGTTTCGCTTCTACGCACACCTCGTATCTACGGGAAGGAATGTCGCTTTTAGGGATTAGGTTCAGGTTCATTAGTTGCTTAATAGAATGAAGTTTGTATGCCCCAATCTATGATGCCAAGTTGAGGAGGACTCAATATTCATTACAATAGAGTCATTTGTACAAGAGGGAGTCATGACATTAAGCTGAAACAATCCATTACATAAATAAACATCGTGTAACATGATGGTCTTTCCGGACATCGAGATGGAGATCCACATGACCGGTCCCAAGCACGTTCGCCGAAGAATTGTTCCCCATGGTCACAGCTTCTCCACATGATTCCTGAAATGTAGAGAACCAGGAGCAGTCAGAACAAATGTGAATGCTCGCTCCGGTGTTAATCTACCAATCACAGGAATTATAGGCCATATTAACTTGAAAAAAGTTAACAGACCTGAATCCATCAAAAGCCGTCCCACCAGTCATCATATTGACCTGGGGACGAGGAGCAGAGGTGGGAGGTCCAGTCTTCCTCTGATTTGGAGGACCGGTATGCTTGTGGTAGCAATCTCTCACCAAGTGTCCCATGCGCCCATGCACGAAGCATCGACGGACACCATCGTCCTCCTTCTTGTTGAAGTTGCCTTGGAAAGGCTTCTTCTTCTTAATCCTCTTGTTCTGATGGGGTTTTGGGTTATGGGGTTGGTTTCTCTTTTGGAACTTGGGCTTTTTGGGATTCTCAACAAGGTCAATCTTAGGTTTGGGCTCACTAGTGGGCTTGTCCCTAAAACGGTGTTGCTCTTCAATCCTAAGGGATGTGAGGACATAAGAGAGGGTAAGATCTTCTTGGGTGTGGCTAAGAATCCTACCAAACTCTACCCAAGAGGAAGGGAGCTTCTCAATCAATGAGGCCACTAGGAATGACTCACTCAGATCGGTTCCATCGGTCTTTAGGTCGACTACTAGATTTTTAAATTCATGGATTTGCTCATTTATGGGCTTTGTATCCACAAATTTGAACTTGTGGAAATCCGCGGCTTTGAATTCAAGCCCGCATCATCCGTACCATACTTGTTCTCTAGGGTGACCCAAAGTTCAATGGCACTCTTGGCGGTGTAGTGGATGTCATATAGACGATTCGATAACACGCTAAGAATGCGGTGTAGGTAATGGAAGTCAATTTCTTGAGGGCTCCTAGAGGTGGTGGAAGTGGAAGTGGATGGTGCTTCGGCTTGGGGGGTTTGGACATTGTGGTTTCGAGCCCGACGTGGGTTGTTAGTATGCTTCTTGAGTTGGGTGTGACCCATCACTCGCTTCAGAAGTTGACAAGGCTAATGTCAAAACATAGTAGCAAGCATCTCTACAATTAGCCATACTATGCAATTTTAACACCACCTAGCAAAATCCAATCTTAGAATGTTGGTTATAAATTGCTAAAACATAGATTAAGATGACTATTATGAATTGCAAATACCAAATTTAGAGGGCAATGAAATGAGAATGTATTAAATATATTTGATAGGTATCAAAATCAGCAACAAGCACAATTCAATTTTACTCTATCGGTAATTCATGTACCTAAATTATAGCATGTAGTTTTATAGATCACAAGTTCTAATTCTACAATCATACAAAAAACTAGTTTAGCATATATATATATATATATATATATATATAGTGGTGATACATTTCGGCGGGGGTTAGTGTGCGGCTTCCGTGCGGCCGGCTGGGAGTCGTACGGGCCGTCCGATCAACCGATCCAACGATCGGGATTCACCCCCCCACCGACCGTAGCTATTACTGTGGCGGGCACAGTAATAGCAATTTCAGTGGGGGTTGAACCTCGGCCGTCCGATCGGTGTGAATCGAACGGCCCAAATTCTTTTCGCCCCGAGTTTGGTGGTCCGGATGAATCCCGGCCGTCCGATCGGCTTGAATTGAACGGCCCAAATCCTATCCGCCAGGTTAAAAATTATAGCCATTCGATCGAATGATCGAACGGATGAGATCCCGTGGGAAACAATCGAATAGGATAAAAAGTAATGATTGTAATCATTACTTTTTGTCCTATTCGATTATTTCCCACGGGATCTCATCCATTCGATCATTCGATCGAACGGCTACAATTTTTAATCGGGCGGAAATGATTTGGGCCGTTCGATTCAAGCCGATCGGACGGTCGGGGTTCAACCCCCCACCGAAATCGCTGTTATTGTGCCCACCACAGTAACAGCTGCGGTCGGTGGAGGGGGTGAATCCCGATCGTTGGATCGATTGATCGGACGGACCATACGCCTCCTGGCCGGTCGCACGGAAGCCGTACACTAACCCCCGCCGCAATGTATCAACACTCTCTCTCTCTCTCTCTCTCTCTCTCTCTCTCTCTATATATATATATATATATATATATATATATATATATATATATATATATATATATATATATATATATATATGGGTCGGGATCCAGAAACACGCTAATTTGTCACAAAGTTAGACATGCATCATCCAAAACCCTAGATAGAAGTTTTAGAATTTGTTGATTTTTTGTAAGGATGATCAACTACCCTTAGATACCCCATCCATAAAAAATCAGCACATTCTAAACCCTTTAGGTGCATCAAATCTAAAGAGCTTTATCGACCGTTCATTTTAACCGTTAACTTGAAGGGAATATTTGATTAGTCTACAGGTTTTAGAATGTGCTGATTTTTTGCTGATGTGCTATCTAAGGCAAGGTTATAATCCTCACAAAAAATCAACAAATTTTGAAACCTCTATCTAGGGTTTTGGAGATGCGTGTCTAACTCTGTGGCAAAATAGCGTGTTTCTGGATCCCGACCCTATATATATATATATATATATATATATATATATATATATATATATATATATATATATATATATATATATATATATATATATATATATATATATATATATATATATATATATATATATATATATATATATATATATATATATGCATGTATATAGATTAAGGGAGAGGAAGTAGCCTGGGTCGAAGCACAAGACGCTGTCCTAAGATTGGATTTGCCCACCTTGGTGCGGAGCTCCCAACTTCCGATCTTAGAGATACAACAGCCTTTGAGTTCCCCCGTCGGCACGACTCCGAGGGAACAACGAACTCAGCTTCACTCGAATCCAAAAAATAAAAACAGAAATGGGATCTCCTCTTCAAATCAGGTCGGAATATCACCCTGAGATTTGAAGAGGATGGATGAACTGTTCTCAGGTTTTTCTCATAGAGCTCACTGGTTCAACAATGACAGAAAAAAAAAGGAAGAGAAGAAGGCTCTGGTTTGAAAGGCTGAAGCTCAGGGCATTTAATAGGGCTTGGGATAATCTAATTTATTAGCTATTGACAGGGGGAGCGGAGTGGCTCGAGGTGGCGGCTGACTTGGACAGGCTGCTGCGTGACATGACCGTTAGGAGGCTGCCCGCTGGCGCAATGATGATCGTTTAGTTGGCTCCAAGTGGCAAGATGATGATGGTTGATTCTGGGCAAGCCCATCCCAAAAAGAATAGCCCAATAAAATCCTACCAGAAGCCAGGAAGCCCATTCGCGTCCATGCGGCTCGCGAGCCACGAGACACGGACCCGGGCCAGCTCGGCGCGCGCGTGTGTGTGTGATGTGTGAGGCCTTAGGCCCATGAGAGCTTTACCATCCTCTAGGATGGACCACCCTTATAAACAAGCTAGTGCCTCTTACCCTTATCGATATGGGACTAAACTTAGGGAGAGATAGTAAAAGAATGGTTGAGGCCAATGTTTGATCCCTTGACCTTTGTCAAAAAAGGAAGCCTCCATAAATTCGACCTTGTTAGCCACTTGGCCAACTGGTTTTATTTGTTAAGAGGAGTACGTAAGATCAAATTTTATATCCAAAGGATGTAGATTGGAGTATTGTCTAACTTTTTTTTTCTTTTTCTTTTTTTTTTTTTTTTGGGGGGGGGGGGGTTATTTTGAAAGGGGAGGTCACAACCGGACCTTCAGGAGGTGCCACATACCGACGCAACAGCGAGAAGCCTGCCACTCGGCGGAATGGCAAAGCATCACACTACCTAGGCGAAGAGAAATGGCATGAGGCCACTCCAACATACACTACCTCCCCAGCGACCCACAAACCTCCACACTGGAGGGACAACACCACTTAAAAAAGAAGAAGAAAAAAAAACCTCACCTATATAGGGGCCAAGAGAGGGGGATCACCACCCACAGGTAGCTAGGAAGGAGTCATCGACGAGCCCCTTAAGTTGCCACCCATGCCGAGATCGAGAGCCGTCAAAACGAGTAGGGGTGAGGTTCACCGGACCTTTGCAAGACCCCCGCAACGATCAGCCAGGCCGCCACACCTCACCGGAATGGAAGATGCCAACCCGCCAAGCCGGAGCCGGAAAGGATGACTCCAAAATCCCAAAACAAAGAGGGAGAAGGGGGATGTATAGATTGCCGGCTCGGATCCGCCACCGACCAGATCCACCGCCACCAAATCACCAAAATCCCAATATACAAGAAGAAGGGAGGGGGGGAACCCATATCCCAACCCAGAGGGAGGAGAATCGTCGAATTTTCTGACCCCTTCAGTGCCACCCGATGGCGGTGACCGAGGAATATTGTCTTACTCCAACACCAGAGCATGGGAAGGGAAAGGGAAAGAGGTGCTCAGAGCCTTCCCGTTTACTAAGAGCATCTCCAACGGCCTTTGTAGAGAGCTCTGAAGGAGGACGTGGCACTCCGATGCTTTTATGCCACTCCAACCGGCTCCGTTCGATGCTCTGAAGACCAACATGGTACTCCACGTAGGCCACGGTTGTTCGAGACCTCCGAATAGCTCCACATACAACGGAGATGCTTTAAATCCTTCGAAGGAATTAATTAATATATATTTTTATAAAAATCCCCTTATCTTTTTGCAAATAACCTTTTTATATATCCAACAATACATGCACTATCCAACAGTTATTTTTGTCCGTTTGAGGGGCAACGGCTAGATTTTGGACCATTGCCTCCAATTTGGATGTTTGTGGTTGTATTAAAATAAAAAAAATTAGGTTAAAAATTTCTAAAAATACCAATTTTTTTAAAAATCTATAAACATCCCCTTCTACACATCATTCTTCATTCTCCCACTATTCTTCATTCTCCCACCCAACTTCAAAATAAATTGTGACTTCTCCCACTCACCTACAACTACATGAGTCCATATCAAAAAATTTTCTATTCACAATTTTTCATCGGTGATGAATCAGCTTTCAATTCATACATGAGTAGCGATGGAGTCGATGGAAACCCGATGTTTTCGATCCCCGAGAAGGAACCAATGATGTAAGGAGAGACGTCGTCAGAATAAATATCGATCGTGGGGAAGAAGAAGTGTTACAAGCAGGGAGGAAACTGGACCATCTCCGATGAAAGATTGCTTATGTCCGCATGGGTCAACATGATCCAAGATGCAATCCAATATACCGGTAACCACGACTCCATTTTTGGGCAAGGATTTTTTACAATAAAACGAACCCAAAGCCAAATCAAAGGTTGGTCATTCAAATGCCGGTCAACAAATTTTGCGGGTTCGTTAGCCAAATTGAAGGACGATTTCCGGTATCGGACTTGCTGACCAGGTAAATCCTTAGCGAGTGATTTTATTTAAATAATTATGTCATCTATGGTTTTAATTTCTTTTAAATTATTTATGCAGCTAGTAGAAACAAAACTTCTTTATAACGATTTCCACCATTAGTCCTTCAAATTCGAGTATTGTTGGGTGGAGGTACGATATCAGTAGAAATGGATGCAGCAAACACAATCCTTTCAACAAGTACGAACAAAGCTAATGAGAGGGGAGGGAGTCTGATTCCTCACCAAATATCTTCTCTGTAATAACCGAAAATCCTGAGTTCACTTTTGCTATGGGCAACCATGATTTATTATTATTATTATTATTGATGTTGGTATATGCTAATATCTACTTGGGTTAATTTCATTTTAACTGGCAATGTGTCCGGAATATACATGGTTCTGGATTTGATTTGGACCGGACCATGTTTCTTGGGTCCGGGTCATGAGGCGACATTGTGATGACAGTATGGTAGTCTTATGTGTGTGTGTGCACGGGAGTGCATGCAGGTGTTAAGCGTATGCAAGAGCACACATAATGCTATTAATTTTAATTAATTATTTTAAATCGCCGACCAGATCGAGTTTTTCCCTGTAAAGACCCGCCGATGAGAGCACAAGTTGTGGGACCCAACAGGTCGTTCGACCTAAGGCTGATAGATTGCCCCAAGTATCGATCCAACGCAATCGAGTCCTGTCGATTCACGAGTCCCTAAGCCGCTGCCCGGTTGGCCACTCATGTTCCCCTCTCTTTCTTGATCATTGGATTAAAGATCTAGCGCATCTGCCACCTTGGACTTTCCTCTAGCCGTTTGATTTTAATCCAAGGAAACCCCCAATCTCTTTAACCTCAACCTTCGGATTTTGATCTGACGCACCAAGATTCCCAACAACAAAACCCTTACTCACCCCACCAAACACCAATAGTGCAAAAAAAAAAAAAAAAGAATGCCAAAAACCATGCAGCATACCCAAGCTAGCCATCCATTTTGTCAAATGCCCTCATATCTCATAAATGCTCTACCACCTTTTTCTTCCCCTATTCTCAATAGACTTTGAAACCCAAGCCACCTAATCAAATCACAACCACCCTTATTAAACCATTTGTCTAATCCCGCTAAATGCTTGGCTGCAACTTTTGAAATCCCCACCATCGGATCAAATAAAATCTGATCAGCCGCCCTCAACTCCCGTGTCTTACTCCCCGTGTCTCCCGTGTCCCTTCCCATCTAAATCCCTTTTTAAAAAGACACCAAGCTCCTTTTCTCGTCCTCGCACAAGGCAGAGGCCCAAGTTCTAGTCCCCTCCTATCATTCCTTCTTCTCCATTTCGGTTGTGCATGGCGGGCTAGCGCAGAGGAGGATCGGTACGAAGGAGGAAAAACACCATCACAGGTGAAAGTCCCTACTCTCTTCTTCCCTCCTCCCTCAAACTTCTCCCTAATTTTCCCCCTATTCCCATGAGTAGGGATGGCAACGGTGCGGTTTAAAACCGCAAACCGCGGAAAACCGCACCGCATGGTGCGGTTTTGGTTTGCCAAAATATAAAACCGTCGCGGTGCGGTGCGGTTTCGGTTTGCGGTTTCGGTGTTGCGGTGCGGTTTCGGTTTTACCCAAAACCGCAAAAAATCGCACCGTTTAAACCATTATAATGTAAAACCGCGGTGCACCGCACCGCACCGCATGGTGCGGTTTTGGTTTTACATATGGTACACCGTCGCGGTGCGGTGCGGTGTCGGTGTTGCGGTGCGGTTTCGGTTTTGCCCAAAACCGCACCGAAACCGCACCGTTGCCATCCCTACTACATTCCCTCTCCTGGTAGTATTGATTTTTTAGTCCAATAATGACCAGGTGAGCCCCCTTCTTCCTCCTTGGTTGCTGCTATGTTGCACCCCTAAATAGGATCAATTTGACCCCTTTCCTCCCTCATACTGTTGCGGATTGAATCCATTAAGACTGCTCTAATTCAAGCCTTGAATCGAACCCTTTTGGCTCGCTCTTTGCTATCGGTGTCGCTACAGAATTTCAGCTACATGCCTCAGCATAGGTCATCCAAAATAACATTCTTCTCTTCCCTTTTGGTAGCCGGTCAAGTATACCCACCAGCACATGGCTGTGGCCCGAAAAGGGTTATTTTAGAAATTAATGGTTGTGACTGCCGTCCCTTGTGTGCAATTGTGTGTCATCGAGTGGACCTTGACCCAACTTCCAAACCCTGGGATTTGACTAGGCGATGCATATTTTTCTAGTAAATAAATTATTGTCAATCCGAGTTTAGACTCATAAGACTCTTTAAATCATTGGTGTACCTATCATCGTAACTGCACCTAAGCTCGAGATTTTATCTGGTGCATGACAAAATCGAATCCGACCTTGCCCAAACATCCTTTTAAAATGGATAGATAGTAATATATGGAGGTGTGCAACTTGTCAGACCTTGATAGTGACGATCCAACCGGAGGCGGAGTGGAGGTTAACTAGCGGGAGTTTGTGTTTGTCAACCAGATAACATCTATTTCCCTTCTCGTGATCTTTAATGATGGAAAATGAGAACAACTATGGTAGGTGTCTATATCACTGCATGCGGGTCCTGCCGGATATTGTCGCATGTAGTCACGTGGATCCCTCCTTGCATGCGGAGTCACGAGTCCAGCGGCACATGCTTTAAAATATTAATAAAATAATCATAATTATTGTATGGACACCGTAATTAGGCATTCCCTTAAATTAAACTGTAATTTAAATAACTAATCACTGTTGGGGCCCACCCTTCTAAAAGGATTGGCAACCCTAGTATATTGGTTTTGGAGGAGTATAGGTCGAATCGCTTTAAGAGTGATGTAACCTTTAGCTGTAGTGCTGTTATGGGTTAAGAGAGCAGTGCGGGACCGGGGTTAAATTGTTACAAATTATTAATCACCGTATGTACCTTTTTATCTGTCTCAATATATGTATAAAAGTAATTATTCACTGTGTTGAGCTTTTGGTATTCTGTTAAAATGGATAAGATATGATAATCTATCTTGTAAAACGATTGGGACCCCATGCACGCAAGGATCGTGAACCATCCTGTGCACAAAGCCGAAGATCAGTAGGTTAGGAGGTCACGAACAAGGGTTATGGTAAAGCCAATAGGAGGTGCCCTTGAGTAGGGATTGACCTAGCAATCATGTCCTGTGGTAGTTGAAGCCCCCAAAGAAAACAAGTTGGGCGGTAGAGCTCCACCATGAATGACGAAAAACCCCTTATGATCATCTGGGTGATTTGTGCATGATGTTGGTGGATGCACGGCGAGAGAGTTGGCCCTCTACATTGAAAAAAAGGCCCTATAGTAATGCCTTACCGGGAGCAGGATGAACAAAATATCCAAGGTTCATATTAGGATAGATGATTATTTAATATATTTAATATTGAATGAACTTTAGGTTAGACAACCTAGAGATAATAGAAATTTCATGAGAATGTAGATTGTTGTAGAGATATCTGTAAAACCTTGACTTATTTAATTAGATTTGGTTATCTCATATTATTAAAAGCTACTAGGATGTCACTAGCCATTAATTTGGCTAATCTTCCAATTTTCCATTGAGGGCTACTCTTTCCCACGAGTAGACTCTCCTGCAGGTACAAAGATTCAGGAATAGCAGTGGGAGGCCAGAGGCAGAGTTAGGATTACGATAGTATCTTATCTTCAGTTTGTCGTCATATAGTTTTTCTTTATTCTGGCAATGTAATTTATTGGATTATTATTAGAGTTGTATAGTCTTGGTGTTTTATGGTATTTAGTGGTAATGATACAGTTGAAACTTGTTTGGGTAGGCCTCTCCTCAAGGCCACATGCCTAGGATAGCTTACAATAAAAATATAAGCCTTTAAATGACCTAATTGACTAGCCAAGTAGATATGACCTTTAAAACTAGTGAGTCGAGTGCTAGGGAGTTGGCTCACCGTCAAAGGCTTGAGCCTCGTGCTCCCTTAGATGGACCCCTGTCAACAGGTAGTGGCACTGATATGCCACACATGCTGAGAGGATAACCCTGTTAAAGGTCGAGCTTGGTCATCTCTCTGTTGACAAAACCTTATCTCTCTATTTTTTTTAAATAAAATATTTTTATTAAAATAAGTTTTAAAATATTTCTTATTTCTCCCTCCCTTTTCTGCTTCATTTATGAGAGAGTCACAGCCCTGTGAGGAATCCTAATTGGTGCAGATAGTTGACTAAACCCAAAACCTTTTGTTTTTCTCACCCCACACCCCAGGGAGGAAGGCAACAAAGTTGGCAAGGAAGTGTAAGGGTCAGGTTGTAATCGATGGTAAAAGTAGCGAATTCGCCTCCGACCTGTTCAAGGAGGCATTTGTATGGATGAAGATGGATAAGGAACAATCTAGTAAGGAGATGAAAGAGAAGGGATAAGAATACCGAAAACGTAACTATGATCGAAGTCGCAAAGTTGTAAGCACAAACCGAGTCTCAAAAGGAAGCACAAAATCAACAGAAATTGGATGATGCGATCATGATAGAAGACCTCGCGGGGCTCTTATAGGCAGAATGAGAATACTTCGAACTATGCAAGATTGAAATTAGAGCTTAAAAATGGTTATGATTTTTTTAAGTTGTAATATAAGTCGCTTTAATTAGGGTTATGATTTTCTTGAATTACTTTAATTATGAAATTTTCAGTAGATTGTATTAGGTGTTAAACTTTTTAACATTCAATAAAGAACTTTTATTATCGAAATTGAAAGTACGTACAAGAACTTGAATAAGCTCAAGGTAATTATATTAAAATAAAAACCTAATCTTAAAGTAGAGATCACTTGAGTTATCATAAATGCTCGATGAAATTTATTTTGAAGTTGGATGTGGGTTTTCTTATTCCTTATCTGATGATGGTTTTGAATAAACTCCATCAGATGTACCGTGTGCTCGTGGGAAGCTTCTACAGTTGACATTATATGAGCGATATCAAAGTTGAGATCATGGTGAAGATCTTGTTCATCTTTAACGATCATATTATGCATTATAATGCAGACTGTCATGATGTCTATAAGCATTTTCGGCTGCCAAAAATGTGTCGGCCTTCTTACCATCGCAAATCGGACATACAATACTCCAAAAACTCGCTCGACATCATTCCTTACCCTCTCTTGATGTTAAGCAAAGTACTTATTCTTGTTATCTCGAGGTGCAGAGATGGTTTTCACTAATATTGACTATGAGGGGTAAATCTTATCGGTAAGATAGTACCCCATAATATTGTCGTGTCTTCTACGTATGGAGTCGCGTCTTCACTAATGTCGACTATGATCAAGCACGGTGTGGTCTGGTATGGAGTCGCGTCTTCTATGTCGGCGTGAACTTTAGCTTGCTGCACTTCCTCACACACAGTGTCTCCCAGAAGAAATAACATTATAAGGGTAAAACTATCATCGTTACTGCTCGACGTGTTGTCGGTGGGGCTCAAACCGGACATGGTGTCTAAAGAGTGGATGGCTTGGATAAGGTATGAAGGTGTGATGGTGTGATAAGAGAAGCAATATCTTTATATAGAAAAAATTCCAACAGATAGATATCTATTCGTTGGTGATGGTAATGTGTGCCACCTTGCATATCATGCTCAACGGATAGAAATTTATCGCGTTAGTTCTTGAAATGTGTGCCACCTCGCATATCATTCCCAACGGATAGAAATCTATCTGTTTGGTTTTTGAAATACGTGTCACCTCGCATATCGTGTTCATTAGATAGAAATCTATCTGTTCAGCTCTTGAGATGTGTGTCGATTTGTAGATCGTGTCCGACATATAGAAATATAACTATTGATGGTGGAAATGTGAGTTGCGTCGCGGATCATGCCCAATGGTTATAAATATAGCCGTTAAAAATATTGTATATTTTTTAATAAGTTATTCATAATTTTATGTATTTTTTAAATATTTAAATCGATGCTTGGAAAAAAAGAATAAGGTGGGAGTGGTTTGGTGTAAATTTGGAGGGTTTGGATAAATTGGAAACATGGGGGTGTTTGGTGTAAAAGTGGCTAGGATATCCTAGTTAGGAGGCTGTTGGAGACGATCTCCTCTCAACTTGGATATTTTCATAAGGTGGCTATCAAAATGGGCCCCACAGTCCTTAGGAGGTGCTCCTAGTTCGGAGGCCGTTGGAGATGCTCTAAGCACACTTAAGCACGAGTATTGTCTTACTGAAAAACATACTAGGAGTGCTTGGAATCAGCTCATGCTTCCTTTTTGGGAGATACTTTATATCTTGAATAGTTCCAAGATTCAAAGGGTAGGCTATTTTACTCATACCTTTGATTCTTGAGGATTCAATTCAAGGCAATATTATGTATCAAGCATGGTGTACTCCAAACATTATCTATCTCGACAATGCGAAATAACTTGAAGTAGGTAGAGGTGAGTCCATTCATGGTTTTCATTAGGCATTCAAAATTAGAAACTATTGGACTAAAACCTAGAAGAGGGTGAATAGGCCAACCAATTGTTTATTCACTCCTCGTGCCTCGATCTCTTGCACAAGCCGTATTGTTCTTGTATCCCGATTCGATCTCGTAAGACCACATCTTCCCCGTAAGGAACCATTAGAGTACTCCTCCTGAGTCCGTCAATGCATTCAGACAGATAGGTGCCACAAATCAATTATTGGTTTGTCTTTGGATCGACATACGGTCCGACTTCCAATCTCACAAAAATTTGAATGTGAGGTTCCTAGATGGGTTTTATGCAATCAAGGACACATGCATCTAATGAAAACATAAATCATGCAAACATGTAGATGTTCAAGGAAACCTCGATGCAATCAATTGGATAGACCGTAAACCATGATTGATACAAAAAAAATTAGTGTTCTAATCCAATCAAGCAAGATACAGAGATCCCATGATGCATTCAATATGAGGAGAGGATGAAAAAAAAAATCAAATCTTTTGCTCGAGAAACCTCTGAAGGCCTTTCCAAATGCGTCTGGGATTTGATCTCATCGACCCAATTCGTTGCGTCCGTCTAGGATTCACTCGAGCAAAATTACTGGGCGCTTGGGCAAATTTCCTGGGCATCACAAGGTTTTGCTTGCAGCATAATTCGCCCGGGCGAAACTACTGGGCGCCCGAGTGAATTTCGCAACACGATCAAACCTTTTGTCAGCACTTTGGGTGCTTGTGCGAAATTCATGCTTCCAGTCCCTTTGAGTTCCAGCTTTTGCAAGCCAAACCCAACAAAGGTGACATCGACTCCGACGATAGGTGTGGAGTAAGAAAGGGTAGGCGACGGTGGCTCCAACGAGAAAGAGAGGGGTATGCTCCTGCTACTCAGACAAGGTGGAGTGGCAATTGTCTCCGGCAATAGGTGAGGGCTGGGAAGGGGATGACGGAGGAGGAATGCAGGTGGGTGGTGATCGAAATGGAGGAGAAACAAGAGGGGTATAGGGAAGGGTGAATTTGTCACTAAGTAAAAATTGTGGGTGGGGGATACTATAGGGGCCATGGCAATCAGGATATTCCCACCAATTCAGGGGTGCAAATAAAAATATCTCTAAAGAAAAGGGGCAAGCGCACAATCTTGTGCCAAACGTGTTCAGATCTCCTCCAGTCGATGGGCCCGGTTGGTGGGCCCGACAAACATCACAGCACTGTGATGCATACCGGGCTCATTGACCGGGCCGACCGACTGGAAAAGCACAGTGATACACATCGGGCCCACCGACTGGAGGAGATCTGAACTCGTTCCAACCTGGTTCAAGGCTGCTTTGCCAACGTACTCGATCACGCCGGTCCGTTTGCCTGGCTATTGGGTGCTATTCATCCATTGATCAGGGCTGTCCGGCTGTGTGCAGCGGACGGTTGTGATAGTGCCACGTCAAGTTTTGCCACATAGAAACTCCTGTAAATATTTTTTGGGAATTTTACACCCCCACCTTGAATACACCCCAGCTAAAAGAGCCGCCATGCCTTGATCATACCCAATTCCTTTAATTTGTTGAAACCCCATAAGGATAGGAACGTGGAGAGAGAGAGAGAGTGTGTGTGTGTATGTGTGTGTGTGTGTGGGGGTGTGTGTGTGTGTGGGGGAGAGAGAGAGAGAGAGAGAGAGAGAGAGAGAGAGAGAGAGAGAGAGAGAGAGAGAGATGTTCTACTTCTTTCTCCGTTGCTAGAGGGCTTTGATCTTCTATGAAGGAATTTAATCGGGGGAAGTGGGTCTTCGAGCCCCGTTGCCATTTATGGAGGAATTAGATTGGGGGAAGTAGGTTCTTCGAGCCCCGCTGCCACAAACGACACAATCATACCATCGCAATCGGTCAATTACTTCCCAATTGCAATTGATACCCCCTTATTCAAAATATTTTGTTTTAAGTTTTAGTTAAATGTGGGGTCTAAGATAAGGGTATAAATAGTATTTAAAAAATTATGAGTAAGTTACTGTGAAATGGATGGAAGCCGGGGGCTAGTTATAGATTTTTGGGGTATGAATAAAATTTCTCTTTTTTTTTAATTAAATTACACTTAGACCCCTTATAGTTTGACTGATTATCACTTGCACCCCCTTATGTTGAAAACCCTACAAATGTCATCTTTATAGTTTGAAAAACATATCACTTGCACCCCCTTTAAGGGAGTCTCTCGAGGGGGATTACGGGCTTTTCAAACTTTAAGAAAGCATTTATAGGGTTTTAAACATAAGAAGGGGTGTAATTTGTCTTTTTTTTTTTTCCCTGTCGCGTGCAATCCACGCTCATGCTCATGCACTTAGTCAAAGTATAATTATTTTAATTGTCTTATTTAATTTAAAAAACCCAATTGATCAAACCTTTCCATCCATCCAATTGGCGTGTGGGTCTCTTTTCCAACGTTGAGGGTGTTCTTGTCATTTAGGGCTTATAGGTGCCTTTTCGTAATTCGAATAAACAATGAGGGGCCTTTTTCTATACTGCCCCATGCTTGTCCACCACTCTTTTGAAATGTAGGAGGGTACTTTTTATATATATATATAGAAAAAGAAGAAATGGGATTCCTAAAATACTGTTTTGTCCCCAAGCATCTATACCAAATGGTCAACATAATGATATGTCCATATCACAACCGTCCGTTGCACCCAACCTTGATCGATGAATCGCACTCAGTCCCGACTGGCAGCAAATGGATGCCACATTATTCCACTTTCAGGACAAACATTGTGGGTTAAATAGCATTGCTTGGCATTACTCTATTTCAAGTTTAAATTTTACCCCTCATGACGTGGGAAAAAATTTCAGCACATCTACTTATCATACAACAGCAGGACCCACTGCCCCCAGGGCTTATTAGTACGCTCTAAGTGTTGGAGGTTACTACCTCCATGTGCTGAGGCCCCACGCGGTTGTATGGCACACAGGATGCGCTAAAAATTTTCCCCATCGAGAGGTTGCCCCTTCCCTAATATTATAGAAAAAAAATATTGGATAAACTACACATAGACCCCCTTTAGTTTGATCGGTTATCACTTACACCCTCTCATGTTTAAAACCCTACAAATACCTTTCCATGGTTTGAAAAACACATAACATGAGGGGTTGTAAGTGATAATCGATCAAACTACAGGGGGTATATGTGTAATTTACCTAAAAATTATTTATTTCATCTTAGATTCATGTTGGTCCCTACAAAACTCAAGTTTTGGCTCATACAAACAATCTTCATCACCATTACAAAAAAAAGTCCTCATATTCGCTATTAGCTACCCACACCTAAGCGCTAGTGCATACTGTGCATCCAACGATCGAGATCAAATAACACAGTCTTTGTGTGGTGCATCCAACGGTTGAGATCCAATAACGCATGACACGACAAGGGAAACCGTATTATGCACTGTTTGGCGAAACGGTGTCGGCCCACTAGGGGTGGCAATGGGCCGGGTCATGGTCGCGTCGTGTCCGGTTCCGTGTCGTGACCAAAATCCCTAAACCCGGACCCGACCCGACCCATTTAACTAATCGTGTCTAGACCCTAAGCCCGTACCCGACCGGTTTATAAACGGGTAGACCCGGTAAAATCCGTTTATATTGGGGTGAGTGCGATCTCGGGGCACCAGCGTCCGACCGTGAGAGAGAAAGAGAGAGAGAGAGAGAGAGAGAGAGAGAGAGATCTGCGGTAGCAAAGCCGGCGATCTCCGACGTCCGATTTCCGGTGGCCTGTTGCCCGACATCGATCGCCAATCTCCCACCCCGATCGTCGATTGCATCTCGTCGGCCTCGATCTTTGACCTCGATCTTCGCCTGTGGCCTGTCGGTAAATCTCCGGTGGCCTGTCGCCCGATCTCCGACCCCGATCGTCGATCTCTGACCCTGATTACTGCCTGTATCTCTCTGACCACGATGTCCGACCCCGATCATCGATATCCGGTGCCCGATCTCCGGTCCCCGTTATACGATCCCGATCGTCGGCTGCACATCGCCGACCCACCATCTCCGACCCTAATCACCGGCTGCCCCCCCCCCCCCCCTCTCTCTCTCTCTCTCTCTCTCTCTCTCTCTCTCTCTCTCTCCATAATGGTGTCCTGATCACAGCCGTCCCTTGAACCCATCGAACGTTGGGTAGACCCGACCCATTAATTTTTAAACGGGTCTTAAACAGAATGAAGACAAAACCTGGACCTGACCCGTTTACTAAACGGGTTAGTCGTGTCGACTCGTTTACGACCCGAACCCGTTTAACCCAGACCTGAACCCGCTAATTTCGTCTCGGGTCGTGTCGGGTTCAAAATTGCCAGCCCTACAGCCCACAGACCGCTTATAATAGTGGGAGAGGGACACGATTTTTGTGTGTTTGGTGTTGGCTTTAGTCTCGCATCAGCTAGGGGTTAGGCAATGTTGTGCCTATATATCGTGGATCTTTCCTTAAATGATATTGGAGCTAGTTCCGTCTAATCAGGTTGGAAAAATGGTTAGGTTGTGCCCGAGGAGTGCCTCCTTTCCTGACCGTGAGTAGTGTATTTGGTTTTAAAAGAAGGGTCCGTTGAAACCTGGATTTTTTGGATTCGGATCGAACTCGGATCATGATTTGGTTTCCAGATCTAGTAGGTCAAAACAACATATACAGTCAAGCAAAAACTTGCGACTTCGACGTTTAAATCATTGATTAGTTCGGATCAATTGATTTGACGATCCATAGATTCGACGGTTAATATATTACGATTGTGCTGGGAATCAGACGATTGAAATAGGATCGATGGCTAGGCTGGGCATCAGACGGATTATGATATATATATTATAAAACCTGAGTAAATATATCGGACCAGTTCTTATTCAGATCAGGTCAGGATAGATCTGAATTTGATCCGATTATCTTTCGGATCAGATCAGATCATTTTTTAATCGGATCTCGGCCTAAAAACCTAATGCCACCCCGGTATTTTTGGATCGGATTCGGATCATGATCCGATCCATTGACATGCCTTGTGGGCTGGACTATTCATTCTCGATATAATGTGTTAAAAGGGTCGGAAATCAAAGCAGATGCACTTGCTAGCGTGGCCCATTCAACTAAGGCAGAACCACTAGGGCGGGCAATTTCGGACCCGACACGGCAGACCCTACACCAAGTTAGCGGGTCTAGGTCAGGGCTAAACAGGTTCGGGTCATAAATAGGTCGACATGATAGACCCGTTTAATAAATGGGTCGGGTCCGGGTTTAGGGTCTTGACACGGTAGATCCGGGAAGTCCTGTTTAAAATTCAAAGGGTTGTGTCGGGTCGGATCTACCCGCAATCCGATACTGTAATATATAGTATCAACTGGTCTATCGGGATAGGTCGGGTCGAGTAGGATCGGGTCAACTGAATAAACCCGTGTGGTAAATGGGTCTTATCGGGTCTACCCGTTTATAAACGGGTCGGGTACGGGTTTAGGATCTAGACACGGTTAGTTAAATGGGTTGGGTCCGGGTTTAGGGGTTTTGGACACGACCCGAAGATAGACACAACACGAACCCAACTCGACACGACCCATTGCCACCCCTAAGAACCACTAATGTAGCTCGTCAGCCAACTTTTTAATTATATGAGTAAATCTCACTATGGGCTTATATGCCACACGACATAAGACATACTTGGGATTCGATCATGCGACCTCACGAGAGGTAAACAACAGGTTAACCACTAAGATACAACCATAGTTGTAGGTGGACCCTCCCTTACGCTGGCGTGTTTCGGAGCATAGCTAGCTTCAATAGTTGCTTGGGTGACCGTGCGAACCGTGTCAAAATTAATTCTCAAACTAAGTTGAGTACATCTCTAGCAAAATTTAACTCAGGCCTTGATAGATTTAAGCTAGATTTGATTTGATTTTTTTTTTTTTTGAGATCGGTGGATGTTTTGAAACCTTTCGAATGATGGATCCATCTAGACTCGGACTAATCCCTCCGAAAATGCACACCGACCCACTCCCAGGTTTGGAGTTTCACTCAATTATCAGTTATGGCTTATAAATCAAACTTAGTTGCAACCTTGGCACCAAATCTCAACTTTTTTAGTTTTTTTGGTAAATCTGGTTACGCGACATTACAAGCATAGCAATTATATCAATCTAGCCCCTGGCGATGAAGACATGGACTATTGCTGATTCAGACGAGGCCATAAAATTCCGTAGAAAAGTCCTACGGTTAGAGCATAATAATGGCCCTTAAAAACGAGCACCATATCAGGCCATCCAATCAGCCAAAGAGTTTACCTTTGTGATAGATATGAGTTGGAGTTGGAGAACCAATTTATGTAATACGTATTTTAACCACTTAGCTATGTGAACAGGGGGGGGGGTTTCTTTTTTGGGGAACTAACTTAGTCGCCCTGAACCACGATATCACCTTGGCTCGGGGTTAAGCCATTGGCACCTGTTATATCAGTCCCTTTGAATGGTTTCGGATTATTGGATTGTTGAGATCTACAAGCCACCGAGAGAACCCCAAGGAGCACCCATCATAATGGCTGGGTGATCAGATGGGTGAGGATAGGTGTCGATGGTTGGACCCCAAACCATGTTGATTCTATGGTTCGGGACGACTATTTTAAGTCATTCGAACTTTAATTGGTGCATGTGACTTTACTATTGGAGGAAGTATGTTGGCAGGAGTTAAAGGGACGTCCATTCAAAGATGGGTAATTGCGTTTGTCCTCCTCCGAGCTGTATAAAGAAACATTTAAGCCAAGTAGGGGGGTGTGATGTAATATGTATTTTCTATAGTTGGTGATATGACAAATGAGTGACATTAAAAGGCACTCAACCATAGAAAAGCACATCATGGGATGCCGTTTTGCATACCATGATCTAATAACTGCCTACCATGCATCACAATAGCCTTGCTTGTACCTTTTGTTGTAGTTTTTTTATTTTTTTTTGATTCGAGTCTTTCGTATAAATTGTTGTCTAGTGCTTGTGGTGTGTTTTTCTCTCTCATCTTTTAATTTTTGTTTTTCATGAGTCTATGATTGTTATGTGTTTAGAATTCATCCTATTTGTGTATGTGGCACCACAGCCGCATCAACAATCATCGTTGCCTCTCCAGCACCACCCGACTCGTTCGCTTTCTAGAGCCTCAACAATGTGAGGTGCTTTTTTTGTTTGGTTACATACATTAGAATAGTGGGAGGTGTTGAGAGAGAGAGAGAGATCATTCCCTTTTATTCCCAATATACACTTTTTTTTTTGAAAGGTAAACCCCAATATACACTTTTCGTGTGTACATGGGTGAAGATATTATATATTTTGAGTAATGTTATTCGGGCAATCTAAAAAACAATCTCAAACCTATGGGGTGGTGGCGGGGCCCAAGCACTGGAGGAGCCAACTAAGGCCCGGGGGGGCAAATGGCCCCACTGAAATTTCAAAGATAAATTATACTTGCCCCCCGGAACTTTAGCTCAAAAACACCTAACACCCTTATAGTTAAAGAACTACATTCTAGCCCCTTCATTTCTGTTTTGATTAGATAAAAATCACCAATTGAGGTAATTAAGTAGTTGACAAAAGGGGGTATTGTGTTAACATTTCAAACTTTAGGGAGCGATTTGGACCAAAATAAACTACAGGGGGCCTAAGTGTTTTTGAGCTAAACTTCAGGCGGGCAAAATGTAATTTAAATAATAAAAAAAAAACCGATTCATCTCATTCAATTTGTCCCACCTCTGCATCTCCTAGGCTGGCAATGCTCACAGATTGTAGTCTTGCACACGGGCTGCACCGTACATGCCGATAGCCTTTCTCGGATACTTGAATCTTCGTCAGGCGTCACTGTCTCCTCTGCCTGAAACTCACGGTATGAGATGGTGGCCTGTTCTTTACCCCAGGCCAGGCACTGACCATAGTCCCTCCTCCCTCCTCCCCCCTCCCCCCCAAAAAACAAAGCAAGGTGTATGCCAAAACCCTATTATCTCTATATCTCTTTCTCTCTCTTTTAAAATTTATGCCCCCACTAGAGTGAATTCCTAGCTCCGCCACTGAGCTCAAGGATTAGTTCATAGCCCCTGAGCCCTGCCATCTCCCCTTTGGTCTAAGATTGCTTTTTAGATTGTCCGAATAACATTACTCATATAATTTTGGGGGACTTAAC
This sequence comes from Chamaelirium japonicum, assembly GCA_947650365.1. Taxonomy (NCBI): domain Eukaryota; kingdom Viridiplantae; phylum Streptophyta; class Magnoliopsida; order Liliales; family Melanthiaceae; genus Chamaelirium; species Chamaelirium japonicum. The sequence continues at coordinate 55,730 of CANTAL010000417.1, read as the reverse complement.
CATATGTATTTTTAAGAAAACCATTTTGAGCTGAAGGACAGACAAGATATATGTTTTGCACCAAATCCCTTCCGAAATAAACCATTACTGCATGTCCCCCCAACTATCGGTTTGACTTTTTCAAACCATCCAAATAACAAAACTACCCCTAATCTTATTTGCTACGATTTTTTCAAATTTTTGCTATGGTGATTCACTATAGCAAAGAGTAACAATCTGCCTCTTTTTTAGAGGGATTCAATGTAGCAAATATTTTTAAAGCAAGATTTATTTAAAAGAAATTTAGATTTTTGCTACAATGGTTTCACTTTATCCAAGAGTAACAATCTGCAATGTAAATAGTAATAATCTGCAACGTAAAGAGTTAACAATATTTGCATATTGTTACTCTTTGTTACAATGATTTCACTGTAACCAATTTTTTTACAACGAGATTTCTCAAAAAAAAAAAAAAATTTGCTCCAGTATTTTCATTGTAGCAAAGAGTAACAATCTTTGCAGATTTTACTCTTTGCAAATTGCTACAGTGATTTGTGTCAAACATCAGAATTTAATATGTTTTCCCTGTATAGTCGGATGTAGGGGTAAATGCTTTTCCTGTACAACCACATGTAGGGTCAAATGGGTACTTAGAACAAATTAGATAGACATTTTACTGAACTCAAATGTTATCTGTCGACCTTTAACTAGCAATGAGTCCGCTGCAAGGACATAGTACATATTAACCCTATATTTTTTCTAGGACTGGCAATTCCGGACCCGACACGAAGTTAGCGGGTCTGGGTCTGGTTAAACGGGTTCAGGTCGTAAACGGGTCGACACAGTAGACCTGTTTAATAAACGGGTCGGGTCCGGGTTTAGGGTCTAGACATGGTAGACCTGGGAAGACCCGTTTAAAATTCAATGGGTCGTGTCGAGTCAGGTCTACCCTCAATCCAATACTGTAGTATGTAGTACCAGCAGGTCATATCAGGTTGGTCGGGTCGAGTCGGATTGGGTCAGATCGGGTCAACTGAATAGACCCATGTGGTAAACGGGTCTTATCGGGTCTACCCATTTATAATCGGGTCGGGTATGGGTTTAGGGTCTAGACACGATTAGTTAAACGGGTCGGGTCCCGATCCAGGGGTTTTGGACACGACCCAAAACTAGACACAACACGAACCCAACCCGACACGACCCATTGCCACCCCTATTTTTTTTCTCAATATATACCCTCACTTATAAATCTTATAACTTTCCTCCAACCACACAATTTGCAGTTAGGAACTCCACGTGCGCACGCTATCGAGGAATTGGCTTGTGACACTGATCCCTTATGCCATGGAACTCTTCAAGCCTTCAAAACGGTGCTCAAAGGATCGAGGATTGGAGCCCTGCAAAGATCACACCCTAGAGAGAATTCGTTGCACCAATACAATGGGAACAAATAATATGGATTCCCAAGAAATCAAGGAATTGGATTATCATTAACGAGAGAAATACACCATATGGTTTTCACCGTTTGTCAGACCTCACAACCCCTCTTCTTGCTCCTCTCACCGAAAAACACCCACGAAATAGAGAACACCCCCAACCGAGAGATCTGTACATACAGCGGAGTATCCATCAAGAGATGAGAGCATCCGCCGAAGTCGAAGCTGAGGAAGACGCGTCGAAGAACCTGGATGAAGCCTTGGATGAACTTGAAGGAGGACCCGGAGATGAACCTCCACCCTCTCTGCCCTTCTTCCTTCTTCCCTTTTACTCTCTTCTTCTTCTCTCTCTCCCTCTTCCTTCCTTCATCTTTCTTCTATCTTTGCAACAAACCTTAGACCAGGCTCCCTCTCTCCCCGACCTTCCTTCTCTCTCTCAACATGAAACCCTAAGGCCTCATGCTTCCCCTTTTATAGGGGAAGTAAATGTATGGCAATAGCTCCCCAAAAACGTCAAAAAACCCTCATCCCACGACCTGCCTGCACGCCCCTTGCTAGCTTCTCCCTGACGAAATAACTGCCATACAAAATTTTTCCTAGGTGAAATTTTCTTGAGTTCTGTCCATGCCCTAGCTGACAATTTCACCCGGGCAAATTTCCTATACGTTTTCCTTCAGATTGGGTTTTAAGGGGCCATATCTTAACAATCTCTACCTTGACCCTTTAAAACCCAACATGATGAATGCTCTCCCATCACTATCATTGTTGCTGCTACCTAAGAGAACCTATGATAATCCATTGTCTTCCTTGTCGTCGCCTCCTTGGTCACCTTATATCGGGTGCCTGCACCCCAATCGGTTTCCCGATCATCTAGATCGATGATCAACCAAGTCTAATTTGACTTTGGAATTGATTGAAATCCATCTCTTCACCGTCTTCCTCACACCCCGACTTGCTCCATCTGCAGACTTGTTTTTATCAAACCCTCCACTGAAACTACCCTTGTCGCGACCTTGTACAAGCCGCCACTAGAGACTCCCTTCAAGACGGAAGAAGCCTTATCTAAAACCTCCATAACTCCATCTTGACCGATGATCATGTACCCTAGTGCATCCAAACTAGAAAGAGATATTAGATTCTCTCATCCCCAGAACATGACGAACATCCATGAGGATCCGAACAATACCATCAGACATCCTCATTCAAATTTTTATGGTTCCCCTGATCAGTATCCTAGAACCATCGTTGATCGTCATCCTTCCACCCTCACACCGTACATAACTATTGAACCATGCCATGTGCAAGTAAACGTGATGTGTGGCTCAGCTATCAAGAACCCAATCCTGATCTAAATGCTTTCCATCAGTAGTTGTGAAGACAAACACATCATCCAAAAACTCATATGATGACACCTGATTAGCACTTTCTTCGGTCTCAACATCTCTATTCCGTCGACCGACCTGAAGCCCTTTTTTGAAAACTGATCCACCTTTTCTCCTGCACTCATTTTTTAAGTACCCGAGTTTGCCGCACTTCCAACACCCCACCTTCTTCTTGGTGGTCCTTCCACTCTGCTCGTCCCTTCTCTCTCTAACATAAAGTCCATGGCTAGATCCCTCTACAGCATATCCTGAGCTTTTCGTGCGTGCTTCTTCCCCTAACGGAGTATCCACAACAACATGAACCTTTAACTTTTTCAAATCGAAAGAGTTGCCAACCGCCGTTACGATGTCATTCCAACTGTCAAGTAAACTTGACAAGATCAGAAGAGCCATGATCTCATTGTCGAAACTAATTCCGATGGATTCCAATTGGCATGTAATCTCATTAAAGATGTTCACAAGCTCTGCTACACTTCCTCCATCTGCCATCTTTATGTTGTTCCTTTTCATCTAGAAGACCTTGTTAGAGGAAGAAGGCTTCTCGAACATGTTCACTAGTGCTTCCATCAAACCTACAATGTTCGTCTCCTTGGAGATAGTGAATGAAACCGTTGAAGTCAAAGAGAGACAGATCAACCCCATGTGTCTTCCTATCGAGAATCTCTCAATCCTTCTTCAATATCCCCTCCATCTTGTCCATCTTTCCGCCTAGAGGCAAATAAAGATCCTTCTAGTAGAGACAATCTTCAATTTGCATCTTCCATAACTGAAAATTTGTGCTATTAAATTTCTTGATCCACGACATGTCTTCCGCCATCACTCTATCCTCCTTGCAACCTCACACCGAACCAAGGCTCTGATACTAGTTTGTTGGGGATCAGCTCGCGACACTGATCCCTTACGCCACGGAATCCTTCAAGCCCTCAGAACGATGCTCGATGACTCAAGGATCGGAGCCCTACATAGATCACACACCACAAAGAATTCGATGCACCATTACAATGGAAACAAAGAATACATATTCTCAGGCAATCAAGGAATTTGATTATCACTAACACTAGAAATACACCATGCATGCAGTGGTAACTGTTTGTCAGACCCCGTAACCCCTCTTCTTCCTCCTCTTACTGAAAGACACTCACGAAATAGAGAACACCCCCCCACCCGAGAGATCCGTAGATAAACTGGAGGATCCACCACGAGTTGAGAGCACCCGCAGAAGTTGAAGCCAAGGAATATGCCCTAAATAACCCGGATAAAGCCTTGGATGAACTTGAAGGAGGTCTCGGAGATGAACCTCCACCCACTATTCCTTGGCCTTCTCCCTTCTTCCTCTCATCTTCTTCTTCTTCTTCTTCTTCTTCTTCTTCTTCTTCTTCATCTCTCTCTCTCTCTCTCTCTCTCTCTCTCTCTCTCTCTCTCTCTCTCTCTCTCTCTCTCTCTTTGCGGCAAACCCTAGACCGAGCTCCCTCCTCCCCCTTTTCCTTCTCTCTCTATATATTTCAACATGAAACCCTAAGGCCTCCTGCTTCCCCTTTTATAGGAGAATGGACATATGACAATAGCTCTCAAAAAGCATCCAAAAAATATTCATCTCATGACCTGCCCATGTGCCCCGTCTAGTTTTGCCCCGGCGAAATAGCTGCTATATAAAATTTTGGCCAGGCAAAATTTTTCGGAGTTATATCCGCGCCTTGGCTGACAATTTCAATCGGGCAAATTTCCTGAATGTTGTCCTTTGTGCTGGGTTTTAAGGGGCAAGATCTCAAAACGCACGCGATATATATATATATATATATATATATATATATATATATATATATATATATATATATATATATGGGTCGGGATCGGCTGACCCAGCAAATTTTGACCCAGCAATAACCCAGCACCTTTTGATGAACCTAGAGGTTTTAGAATTTGATGAAAATTGGTAGGCATGCTCTCTATGGTATGTTGATCATCCTCACAAAAAATCAGCCCATTCTAAAACCTCTAGGTGCATCAAATGCGCTCTTCAAATCAACGGTTAAAATTGACAATCAGAAACCGTTGATTTGAAAAGCGCATTTGATGCACCTAGAGGTTTTAGAATGGGCTGATTTTTTGTGAGGATGATCAACATACCATAGAGAGCATGCCTACCAATTTTCATCAAATTCTAAAACCTCTAGGTTCATCAAAGGGTGCTGGGTTATTACTGGGTCAAAAATTTGCTGGGTCATCCGATCCTGACCCTATATATATATATATATATATATATATATATATATATATATATATATATATATATATATATATATATATATATATATATATATATATATATATATATATATATATATATATATATATATATATATATATATATATATATATATATGTATATATATATATAGGGTCAGGATCGTATGACCCAGCAAATTTTGACCCATTAATAACCCAGCACCCTTTGAGGCACTTAGAGGTTATAGAATGGGCTGATATTTTGTAGGGATGTTTTCTATGGTATGTTGATCATCCTCACAAAAAATCAGCCCATTCTAAAACCTCTAGGTGCATCAAATGCGTACTTCAAATCAACGGTTTTTTACTGTCAATTTTAACCTTTGATTTGAAGAGCACCCTTTGATGCACCTAGAGGTTTTAGAATGGACTGAGTTTTTGTGAGGATGATCAACATATCATAAACAACATGTCTACAAAAAATCAGCCCATTTTAAAACCTCTAGATGCCTCAAAGGGTGCTGGGTTATTAATGGGTCAAAATTTTGATGGGTCATCCGATCCTGACCCATATATATATATATATATATATATATATATATATATATATATATATATATATATATATATATATATATATATATATATATATATATATATATATATATATATAGGGCTGTTACGTTGAGCTGTGAGCTACGATAGGAGGAAATGAGCTGCGAGTATTTTGACCCCTCTAGAAGTTTTGGAATTTGATGAAATTTGGTGAGGTTGTTGTCTAGGGTAAGATGATCATCCTCACCAATTTTCATCATATTCCAGAACTTCTAAGGGGGTCAAATGGTCGAAGCAAAATCTGCAGATTTTAACGGTGACTGCGGACTACAGATTTTGCTTCAACCATTTGACCCCCCTAGAAGTTTTGGAATTTGATGAAAATTGGTAAGGATGATCATCATACCCAAGACAACGCCCTCACCAAATTTCATTAAATTCCAAAACTCCTGGGGGGGCAAAATACTCGCAGCTCACTTTCTAAACATGCAGCTCACAGCTCACTGTAACATTCCTATATATATATATATATATATATATATATATATATATATATATATATATATATATATATATATATATATATATATATATATATATATATATATGGGGAGGGATACTCTTACAAGTCTATACTTACAAGCAGCTCTTACTAATGATCCCAGCCATCCATTTGGATCATGATGGCTGGGATCAATTCCCCCTTTCTCTCTATCTCTCCCTTTCTCTCTCTCAATCGGTAAACTGAGTCCCCCCCCCCCCCCCCGACCCTCCCGACCCCATTCCCGACCAGCCCACCGGCGCAGCACCTGCCCCTCCCCGACGCCCCCCGCTGGCCCTAAAATCGCACAGCCCCGCCCCTCCCGACGACCTCCGACCCCATCTCCGACGCCCCTCGCCGGCCCCGACGCCCCCCCGCCGGCGCTGAAATCGTGGTTGCCGGCGTCGGGGATAAAGATCGGGGCTGCGGGGTTGGGGCCGGAGCCGGAGCTGCAGGGGAAGGTCGATGGGTGCTGCGGGGCCGGAGCCGGAGCTGCAGGGGAAGGTCGACGGGGTGCTGCAGTGCCGGAGCCGGAGCTGCGGGGTCAGAGCCGGGGCCGGAGCCGGCGGGGTGGCTCGACGGACGGGAAGGGGTCGGGGGGGCTCGACGGACGGGAGGGGGCCGGGGGGTCGGGGGGTCTTTGGGCTGGGTTTACCCAATCTAGAGAGATAGAGTGGGAGGAGATTGAGGGAAGATCCCAGCCATCCATCGGATCCGATTGGATGGCTGGGATCATTAGTAAGAGCTGCTTGTAAGTATAGACTTGTAAGAGTATCCCTCCCCTATATATATATATATATATATATATATATATATATATATATATATATATATATATATATATATATATATATATAGGACTGTTAGGTTGCGCTGTGCGTTGCGGCGAACAAATGCACTGCGGAGCCACGACCGTCCGATTCAATCGGATCAAACGGCAGGAACCGTTCCCGCTCCCGCTCCCGCACCTCGCACAGCAGCCTGCACCGCACCGCAACCCGCGCACAGTAGACCGTCCGATCGTGCCCGCCCGTCCAATCGAGCGGCCTCTACAGCTTTCGCTGTTACTGTAGCGGCTACAGTAACAGCGAAAACTGTTACTGGCCACTCGATTCCCATCAATCCGTTTCGATCGAACGGCCCGAAACAGTTTTCGCTGTTACTGTAGCCGCTACAGTAACAGCGAAAACTGTTACTGGCCGCTCGATTGGACGGGTGGGCACGATCGGACGGTGGCGGTGCGGGAGCGGTGCGGTGCAGTGCCGTGCGGTGCATCAAATGCGGTGCGGTGCAGTGCAGTGCAGTGCGGTGCGGTGCAGTGCAGTGCGGTGCGGTGCAGTGCAGTGCGATCAGCGGAGGATCAGACGGGGCCGGGGATTCCGCAGTGTTTCGCACCCGATCCGCGCGATCGGACGGCTGGAAATTGGCAGCGCATTTTCCAGCGCGGGCAGCGCACAGCGCAACGTAACATCCCTCTATATATATATATATATATATATATATATATATATATATATATATATATATATATATATATAGAGAGAGAGAGAGAGAGAGAGAGAGAGAGAGAGAGAGAGAGAGATGGAGAGAGAGAGATCTTTAGGGTTTTTGAAATGATGAACAAAATTGCAACTTGGAGGTGTTGATAGAGAGAGAGAGAGAGAGAGAGAGGAGGTAGAGATAGATAGGGAGAGGATTTTTCAAATAAAAAAGATTTTTTTCCCTTTAAAAGTAAACGGTTTCCAATTGGAGAGAGAGAGAGAGAGAGAGAGAGAGAGAGAGAGAGAGAGAGAGAGAGAGAGAGAGAGAGAGCATATTTGGATTTGGACGTACACGACAGCATAAGACTACTAATATACACCGTAAAAAGTTATTCCCCATCCCCGTCCGGCCATTGTATTCGGGGGGGACATGTGGGGCCCTTGTGATGCCAATGGCTGATCACCAAGGGTCGAGGAACAGTGTTAAAATACTCCTGCAAACATCCCATAGTAAATGTCAGAACCCCTCCCCCCCTACATGAACTCCTTCATGTCTCAGTTTTGTGTTGAAAAATACCTCTCCAACATTCCCCATAGGTGGGCCCGACGTGCATCACAGCCATACGATAAAAGATAATCCAAAAGTAAATCGTACTTCTACCGATGACGTACGGCTGTGATGCATGCCGGGCCCACCGACGAGGCCAACGGATAAGGGGAGATCTGAACTCTTCAAATATGAGAAGAATTTTTTTTTTAAGCGCATCCTTAGTAGGCTACCACCACGGGCGGCCCACTGTGATTCAAGAGACATGGCGTAGCAGGCTCCAGCACATGGGGTCAGTGGCCTCCAGCACTTAGAGAGTGTTGAGAGCCTCTGGACAACCGTTGTAGCGTACGCAGGATGTGCTGAAAATTTTCCACTCGGGATGACAGCCAACCACCCTGACCTGTGGAACGCACTCACACTGACCGTCAGCCGTTAGATTGATGTGATTGGGTGGCACATCAGGATGTTGCCGATATGGAAACATCGATATTGGAAGGGCAATGACCAACCCTTTTTTCGTTTTTAGTCAACTTTCCGATCATAGTTGTCCCTTTACCTGCCGATTGGAGTTGAGCATGATTCACTATTCAAACTAGGATGAATTGAACGGCTATAATCACATGTTAAGCATAAGATAAATCAAGATTCGAACCATACCTATTGTTGTAATATTGCAACACAAAGCATAGATAAACCTACCATAAAAGCGAAAACAAAAGTACGTGAATTTGAGCCACACATTTTTTTTAGATTTACTCATAATATATCTTTCCTCATTATTAAATCATAATTTTACTTATAATTTACTCATTATTATTCCACTTGATGAGGCTATCATAAAGAAAAGAAGTGACATTTTTGGCACTTTGCATGTTTTTTGTCACATTGACTAGTCCAACACTCATTTTAACTTCGAAAATTTTAGGTCAAATTATAAAACCTCTTCTCTCTTGTAATAGACATCTAATTTCACATTGATACTTCAAGTTTTTCTTTTTAACAATTTGTCAACTTGAAATGGGATGTTAATTGCACCCCACCGAACTCTGTGACCCTCCAAACTGATATATGAATCGATGATTTGATAGGGGCACTTTTTTGATGAGAGCATTCCAGTTATTTCTCATATGTTCCTTTATGCAACGGTTCGTCGCCACCCTACCTTTCCCATTTTTCCTCCTCTCCTTCCTCCCTTCCCCCATTCACAACCCCTCTGCTTTGATTTGTCGCTACTGCATCTACACTCCTCTTCTTTTTCTCATCCTCGATCCTCGCCTTCTTTTTCTACCTCCCTCCTCCTTCCTTCTTCCCACCTTCCTCTTTCTCCTCCTCCACTTCTTCTTCCTCATCCCCTTCTTCCTCCTCCTCCCTCCTTACCAAAAACTTAACCTCTCTAGAGAAGCGTCGATCGCAATCAATCAATATGGTGTCAAACTTTAAAGTGTCTATCCATCAAACAACTCCACACCATGTCGGTTGGTTACGATCAACGACATTGTTAGCTTGTAGACACTGACATGGTATGGAACTGTTCGGTAGCTTATTACGACCGACTCATATCCAGCAGGGTTAGGGCTTATGTGGGAAAGATGGATCAAATTAGAGTAGGGAGGAGGCAAGAGGGACAACAAAGGTGGGAGGATAAGGAGGAGGAGACCGAAAGGGGGGGAGGGGATGAGAAAGAAGGAGGAACGACAATGGCGGGGGCAATAGTCCATTACACGGGACCTGTGGCGATGATTCCATACCGATACCTTGGATGCAAATAGCCCTCCTTGAACTATATGCTATTACAACATGTCCACCACTTCAGTCAACTTTCAACCGTCAAACTTAATATTTATCCTGAAAATCCCATCCCACAGACATTATGCTAAAAACTACTTATACCGACTAAGATGAGGAACTTTTTGGCATAAAAATTAGTTTGATAGTTGAAAGTTGATAGAGAGGATTAACATGCAGACATAGCATAGTCCAGGAGGTTCAGTTATTAAAAATAAATTTGAGGGACCAATTTGAAATTAAATTAATGTGCCAGAGGATATTTGTAATTTATCTTTTTTTTTTATATAGTTTACATCAACAAAAATGGAAAGCAAAATACAAAACACATCCCTTGAGATAAGCATTTGTACTTTGACCGCCTGACCAGTCCAGCTACAAAAAAAAAAAGACTTAGTAAAAAGTCATTTTTAGGAGATACTTTTGAGCTACAGTCCCGAAAACAAGATCATTTAAGTTAAGTACAACCCTTTCAGAAAAAACACGGTTTATACAAAGCCATCCAACCTCTGGTTTTGACTTTTCAACCCATTACAAATGACAAAAATATCATTCTTTTATTATAGTACAACACCAATTCGGTTGGGAGCATCAATTCGAACCGCTACAGCGGTTTGGAGTAACAATTCGATTGCTTCAGTGATTACACCACACCGTAGCAACGACAAAATCACTTTCAACTGAATATTCGACGGACTGGATCGAGAGTAGTGTCTTGACGAAAGAATACTAATCAGCCACGTGTCCCCCAAAATATGTGGGATGGTTGAGCTAGCCTCCATTGGCACCAACTATTTTCATAAGAGTCCTTCAATAATGGATCAGAGGATTGTCCCCTTTGGGAATCTAATGAACCACCGTCCGAGAGCCAAAAACGATCGGGCTGCCAAATAAAGCTTTTGGCACACAAAGACCATCCCATCGAGCACGTGTCCCAGCCACAACCACAGTTCACTAAGGAACAAGACTTGCCTGCTGCCAAGGGTACAGGCAACCCCCCCCCCCCCCCTCTCACCACATGGCAACCTATGATTGGTTTAGAGGGCGGGGTCCCACGCCTATTAAATGCTTGGCAAATGTTTAGAAATCTATCACTGTTAAATGTTTTTTGTGGTCTAAGTTGTATTATGCACAATTTTTTTTTTTTTTGCTATTTAGCTCGAAGGTTTTTTCAATTTCGTCGGCCTGATTGACATGGCAGCGTGCAGCTGGTGGCTGAAACCCACTAGCGGCATTTAAATCTTTTACACCACCAGTTGCATACTGCCACGTCAATCGAGCTGAGCGGAATCGAAAAAACCTTCGGGCTGAATAACATTGTTAAAAAAAAAAGATTTTTTTTGTGGGGCCGACAGAATAAGTATTCGTGATGTATTTTGGAAGTGTGACCCGCCTTCCGAGCCAATCAAAGGTTGGCACGCCTACGAGTGAAGGAGACACATGCACCTGAGGTAGCCGGTAAGTATGTTCAAAATATATATATATATATATATATATATATATATATATATATATATAGGGAAATGAGTTCCTATGACATGTCATAGGGAGAACCCTATGACATACGGTGAGTTAGTAACCCTAGAATATTTAGAATGTTCTGAATTTTTATGAGGATGATCACCCTATCTTAGATAGGACCCCCGTAAAAAATCGGCTCATTCTAAAACTTCTAGATGGATCAAATATAATTTTCAATTTAACGGTTAAAATGGATGGCCGATAAAGCTTCTAGCATTTGATGCCCCAAAAAGTTTTAGAACGCTTTGATTTTTTGTGGACATTCTATCTAAGGTAAGGTGATCACCCTCAAAAAAATTCAGCACATTCTAAACATTCTAGCATTACTAATTCACCATATGTCATAGGGTACTCCCTATGACATGTCATAGGAACCCAGCCCTTATATATATATATATATATATATATATATATATATATATATATATATATATATATATATATATATATATATATATATATATATATATAGAGAGAGAGAGAGAGAGAGAGAGAGAGAGAGAGAGAGAGAGAGAGAGAGAACAACTAACACAAGCTAGCAGCCTATAAAATCCATAATAATACATTTTTCTCGGTTTCTTCACCTCCCCCCCATCAAAAATTAGCTTTGTCTCCTCGTATTCTAGTGGAATTCGTCAAAATTAGTGTGGGTGTCGAATTCTAGGCTGATCCATATACCTGTCAGGGCAAGGTCAGGGTAGGGTTGGGGTCATTGAGCCCGATCCTTTTTTTTAGGAGCTTGGCCCTAGCCCAAGACTGAAAAATGATCGGCTCTAGCTCGACCTTTTAAGGACCAGAGTCGAGCCAGGATCGAGTAGGGGCCTGATTAATGTCATTGAAGATTTGGAATTACCGACATGTTTTTTTAACTACTTATATCATTAAGGCAAGAGTAATCTTTTTTCTCCTAAAGTACTCATACTCCATTGCCTTTTAACTTCTAATAGTCATTTAAAACCATCATTTTATATCCGGATATGAAACCAACAATACAACTTAAAATATTATAAGTCTTGAGAGTATTATAATTCTTTTAATACTAATATATCCGAACTTTAGAACTTCAATTTCCAGAGTACCACAGTGAATGATCGACTAATGACTTATTAGTCCCAATTAGTCATTGATTTAGCCATTAATAAGTATTATATATATTTTTTTAAAATAGTTAATGTATATGGAGGGCAGGGCTGGACTGTAGGTTTCCCTAGCCCGACCCTCAAGCCGTTGGAGGGCGGGACTTTGGGGGGTTTTGAAGGATCTGGTCGGGTAGGGTACCATCTCCAAAGAGTCAAATTGATAGGCCTGTTGATCCCGTTGGAAGGGAGAAAAGAGAGACTCGGTATGAAAATAATCGAGCTCCAACCATTCCTTGTGATCTGAGATTGCCGCAATTTTCACCTCTCACTATACTTTTTTTTTTTTTTGGAAGGGACCAAGTGTTCAGTACATGTACATCACCTATTAGTGCAATGCCACAAGATAGACCAAGAATCAAAACTCTCCACAAGTGCAAGAGAAATGCCTTGACTTTTAATAACCCCACAGCCTGGAAGGCTTGCCAATATGACAAGAGGGTTGCCCGCCGCTAGAGAACGGGAGGAAATATGTCGTAGTATTTATTCGAACCCTTGACCAAGGCCACAGGTTGCATATGTCTTACCAATAAAGCTATCAGATGGAGACACCTCTCACTATATCCAAATTCACACAAAAGGAAGGCTTACCAAATTAATGAATAAAATTATGATGGCTTGATGGTCTGGGGATAAGTAAGAAATGTGGTGCACGAAAACAAATTACCACCTTCCATGCATTAGTTTCACTATAGCAATTGATAAGTGCATGCTCAATATCCCCAACGTCCATTAAGCACCATGAACATACAACAATAAACCGATATAGAAACTCCTATATTATTCAAGTGAACTGTTCCTTTAAAGGCCTTCCAGCACGACAAAGCCTTCCGCACCCACCTAAGGGGTGTTTGGCATCATTCCAAACCCGTATGTTTCTATCTGCAGTTCCATATTTTAAAATCAACGGATACTATTTATTCCGGTGGAATGAAAGGCTTCAAAATGATAATTTATCATTCCGTCCATTTCTATGCTAACCAGAACACTTAACTACCAGCTTACATTCCGTCCATCTCCTGCACCCCCCCCCCCCGAACATGGCAACCTATGATTGGTTTAGAGGGCGGGGTCCCACGCCTATTAAATGCTTGGCAAATGTTTAGAAATGTATCACTGTTAAATGTTTTTTTGTGGTCTAAGTTGTATTATGCACAATTTTTTTTTTTCCTATTTAGCTCGAACGTTTTTTCAATTTCGCCGGCCTGATTGACATGGCAGTGTGCAACTAGTGGCTGAAAGCCTAAAACCCACTAGCGACATTTAAGTCTTTTACACCACTAGTTGCATGCTGCCACGTCAATCGAGCAAAGCGGAATCGGAAAAACCTTCGGGCTGAATAGCATTGTTAAAAAAAAAAGATTTTTTTTGTGGGGCCGACAAAATAAGTATTTGTGATGTATTTTGGAAGTGTGACCCACCTTCCAAGCCAATCAAAGGTTGGCACGTCTACGAGTGAAGGAGACACATGCACCTGAGGTAGCAGGTAAGTATGTTCAAGAGCTATGAGCTATGGAAGGAGAAAATGAGCTACGATCATTTTGACCACTCTAGAAGTTTTGGAATTTTGTGAAATTGGTGGGTGTGTTGTCTATGGTAACATGATCATCCTCACCAATTTTTATGGAATTCCAAAACTTCTAGGGTCATCAAATGGTAGAAGCAAAATTAACGGTTACTACAAACGGTGGATAAAGCTTCTACGGTTTGATGATCCTAAAAGTTTTGGAATTGCTTGAAAATTGGTGAGGATGATCATGTTACCATAGACAACGCACCTACCAATTTTTAAGAAATTCTAAAACTTCTTGGATGGTCAAAATGATCGTAGCTCATTTTCTCTTTCCGTAGCTCATAGCTCACTGTAACATTCCTAAATATATATATATATATATATATATATATATAGAGAGAGAGAGAGAGAGAGAGAGAGAGAGAGAGAGAGAGAGAGAGAGAGAGAGAGAGGACAACTAGCAAAAGCTAGCAGCCTATATAATTCATAATAATACATTTTCCTCGGTCTCTTCACCTCCCCCCATCAAAAATTAGCTTTGTCTCCTTGTATTCTAGTGGAATTCGTCAAAATTAGAGTGGATGTCGAATTCTGGGTTGATCCCTATGCCTGTCAAAGGGCAAGGTCAGGGTAGGGTTGGGGTCATTGAGCCCAATCCTTTTTTTTAGGAGCTTGGCCCTAGCCCAGGGATGAACAATGATAGGCTCTAGCCCGACCCTTCAAGGACCAGGGTCGAGCCAGGATCGAGTAGGGGCCTGATTAATGTCATTTAAGATTTGGAATTATCGACATGTTTTTTTAACTACTTATATCATTAAGGCAAGAGTAATCTTTTTTTCTCCTAAAGTACTCATGCACCATAGCCTTTTAACTTCTATTAGTCATTTAAAACAATCATTTTACATCCGGGTATGAAACCAACAATACAACTTAAAATATTATAAGTCTTGAGAGTATTATATAATTCTTTAAATACTAATATATCCGAACTTTAGAACTTCAATTCCCACAGTACGACAGTGAATGACCGACTATTGACTTATTAGTCCCAATTACCGTTGGAGGGCGGGACTTTGGGGGGTTTTGGAGGACCGGGCAGGGTAGGGTACTATCTCCAAAGAGTCAAATTGATAGGCCTGTTGATCCCGTTGGAAGGGGGAAAAGAGAGATTAGGTATGAAAATAATCGAGCTCCAGCCATTCCTTGCAATATGAGATTGCCGCAATTTTCGCCTCTCACTATACTTTTTTTTTTTTGGAATGGACTAAGTGTTCAGTACATGTACATCACATATTAGTGCAATTCCACAATACAGATCAAGGATCAAAACTCTCCACGAGAGCAAGAGAAATGCCTTGACTTTTAATAACCCCACAGCCTGGAAGGCTTGCCAATAGGACAAGAGGGTTGCCCGCCACTAGAGAACGAGAGGAAATATGTCGTAGTATTTATTCGAACCCTTGACCAAGGCCACAGGTTGCATACTTCTTACCAATTAAGCTATCAGTTAGAGACACCTCTCACTATATCCAAATTCACAAAAAAGGAAGGATTATCAAATTAATGAATAAAACTATGATGGCTTGATAGTCGGGGATAAGTAAGAAATGTTCACGAAAACAAATTTCCACCTTCCATGCATTAGTTTCACTATAGCAATCGAGAAGTGCATGCTCAATATCCCCAACGTCCATCAAGCACCATGAACATACAACAATAAACCGATATAGAAACTCCTATATTATTCAAATGAACTGTTCCTTTAAAGGCCTTCCAGCACGATAAAGCCTTTCGCACCCAACTAAGGGGTGTTTGACATCATTCCAAACCTGTCTGTTTCTATCCGCAGTTCCCTATTTTAAAATCAACGGATACTATTTGTTCTGGTGGAATGAAAGGCTTCAAAATGATAATTTATCATTCCGTCCATTTCTATGCTAACCAGAACACATAAGCACCAGCTTACATTGGAAATAGAACTTTACAGGATGCCCTCTTTTGGATGAGGTTTACGCAAAACAACAGTTCCTAATGCCAAACACCCTTGATATCATTCTGGTGGAAATGTTTTTGAGGCAATTTCTATTCCTATAAAAACAATTTTGTTTTGAAAGACCGTTTGGCATTGTTCTTTGTCTGAAAGATCGTTTTGCATTGTTCTTTGTTTAAATATTTCTCTATAATATTCTCTTTTCTTCTAAGATTTTTTCTCTCTCTACAATATTTATTTTCTCTATAATATTTTTCCTTTCTATAACTTTCTCTCTATACAATAGTCTCTCTCTACAACATTCTCTCTATAATATTCTTTCTCTATAACTTTCCCTCTATACCAATTTCGCTCTATATAATATTCCTCTCTATAATTTTCTCTCTACAATATTTCTTTGCAGCTTTTCTAGAGAGATAAAATATAGGAAATATTGTAGGGAGATAAAATATTGTAAATAGATAATATTGTAGAGAGTTTTATAAAGGGAGAAAATATTTTAGATAGAGAAAATATTATGGAAAGAGTATTGTAGAGAGAAAATGTTATATAAAGAGAATTTTTTAATGGGAGGCAATATTCTAGATAAAGAAAATATTCGAGAGAGATAAATATCATAGAGAGAATATTATAATGAAAGAAAATACTCTAGATAGAAAAAAAGCTAGAGAGAGAATTTTGTAGAGATTGAAAATGTTCTCGAGAGAATATCCTAGATAAACAATGTTCCAAAGAAAATTTTCTAGAGAAAATGTTGATGATAGAGAATATTATTTGGAGAGAAAATTCTAGAGTGAATATTCTTGAGAGAGAAAATTTTGTAGATGTGTTTCTGTTCCTAAGAAACATATTTCAACACAGTTTATGTTCCACATGCCAAACATACGTTGTTCCCAACTAAGATTGTTATGGCACACTATTCTAGAGGAAAGTGTTCCTGGCAAGAAACTAAGAAATGAAACATTCTGCATGCCAAACACCCCCTTATGTTCCTATAAAATAGTTTTTTTTTCTTTTCTAAAACACTGTTTGGCATTATTCTTTGTTTGTTCTTGTTCCGTGTTCTTTCCGAATGATGTTCCTAAAACATTTTAGGAATATCAAAATGTTGTTCCGAGAAATATATTTTTGTTCCCATGGACACATTCCTATTCTTATCTTCTTTCGTCTATTGTTCCTGACCTAATATTTTCTCTTAACCATATTGTTTTTGTACAATATTGTCTCTACAATATTTATTGCTCTCTTTATAGATCTATACAACACTATTTCTAGACTTATCCTCTCTAAAAATTTCTCGCTACTTACCTATACATTACGCTAAAAAATTCCTCTCTAAAAATTGCTCTCTTTACCATATTGTTTTTGTACAATATTTTCTCGCTACAGATCTATACAACACTCTCTCTAGACTTATCCTCTCTAAAAATTTATTTATCTAAAAATTTGTTTCTATAATATTTTCTCTTTATAATATTCTCTTTGGAGTTCTCTCTACAACATTCTCTATAATATTTTCTCTCTATAATATTCTCTCTATATATTTCTACAATATTCTCTCACTACAATGTTTCTTTCTCTATTACAAATTTCTCTTCGAAAATTTTTTTCTTTACAATACTCCCTGTAGAATTCTCTATACAAAATTCTTTACAACTTTTTCTCTCTATAGTATTATCTTTCTACGATATTCTCTCTACAGATTTCTATAATATTATTTCTCTATAACGTTTTCTCTTTATAAAATTTTCTCTGTAACATTTTGTCTCCCTACACTATTCTCTGTAGATTTTTTTTGTACAAAAGTCTCTCTGTAACTTTCTCTTTATAGATCTCTTCAATATTCTTCCTCTACAATATATATTTTCTCTAAGATATTATAACTTTTTCTAGCTCCCTATAATATTTTTTCTTTTTACACTATTCTCTACAAAATTCTCGCTACAATGTCTTCTTAAAATTTCTCTCTATATAGATCTCTCCAGTATTCTATTTCTATAACAAATATTATCTAACATAAAGGATATATTTTACAAAGAGTTGTAGAGAGACTTTATAGAGAATATTGTAGAGAGAGAAAATTTGGCATGTTATAGAGATAAGTTTGTAGAAAGAATTTTACAGAGAAATATTGTTGAGACAAAGTTATAGAAAGAATATTATACAGAAAAAGCAGTAGAAAGAACATTGTAAAAACAATATATATTTTATAGAGCATATATATTACAAATGGAGGATCTATAGAGAGCTTATGAAGTAGCAAGAGAATATCGTAGAGATCTTTAAACAGAATATTGTCATAGAGAGGGAATTTATATAGAGATAAAAAATTAGAATATTGAGAGAAAATATTGGAGTGTTTTGGTAAAAAATCTTATAGAGAGAATATTGTAGAGATTTGTAAAGCGAATATTATAGAAAAAATATAAATTATAGAGATGATATATTTTATAGTAAAAGAGTGTTATAGATAGAGTTAACGATCTACAAAGAATATTGTTGAGAGAGAACACGTTTGGCATGTTATAGTGAGAGAAAGTTTTAGAGAGAATATTTTTGAGAGAATTCTATAAAGAATATTATAGAGAAAAAAATATTATAGAGAGAAAATATTATAGAGAGAATATTTTTGAAAGAATTCTATAAAGAATTCTCTCTTCCTCGATTTCTCTCTCTTCCCCACGATCTCCATCTCTCTCCCTAGTTCTCTCTCTTTCTCCGTCCAATTTTCTCTCTATCTCTCTCCACATCTCTCTCTTTCTCTTCATCTCTCTCTTCCACCAATTCTCTCCCAGGTTCTCTCTTTCTCTTCTCCCAACTTTCTCTCCCTGGTTCTCTCTCTTCGCTTGAATTTCTCTCTCTATTTCTATCTCTCACTCTCTTATCTTCCCTCGATCTCTCTCTTTCTCTCTCTTCCCCATGATCTCCCTCTCTCCCATGATCTCTATCTCTCTCTTCCCCCGATCTTTCTTTCTCTTAGGGCTGGCAATTTTGGACCCGACATGACCTGACATGAAATTAGTAAGGTCCGGGTCTGGGTTAAACGGGTTCGGGCCGTAAACGGGTTGACAAGACTAACCCGTTTAGTAAACGGTCGGATCCGGATTTTGTCTCCGACCCATTTGACCTATTTAAGACCCGTTTAAAAATCAATGGGTCTGGTCGGGTTAGGTCTACCCAGCATCCGATCATAGTGTGCGATGGGTTCAATAGGTGGCTATGATCATGACACCATAATGTTGAGTTGCAACAAAATATAATATTAAAAAAATTAAAGAATAAATATTTAAACGGGTCTTACCGGGTCTACCCATTCATAAACGGGTCAAGTACGGGGTTAGGCTCTAGACACGATTAGTTAAACCGGTCGGGTCCGGGTTTAGGGGTTTTGGACACAACACGAAACTATACACGACACGACCCAACCCAACCCGACGCTTTACCAGCCCTACTCTCTCTCCATCTCTCTCTCTCTTCCCCGATCTCTTTCTCTCTCTCTTCCCCCGTTCTCTCTATCTCTCTCCGTATCTCTCTCTCTATTTCTCCATCTCTGTCTCTCTTCCCCCAATCTCTCTCTATGTCTGTCTCTCTCTCTTAACCCGATCTCTCTTTCTCTCCCTCTCTCTCTCTCTCTCTCTCTCTCTCTCTCTCTCTCTCCGTCTCTGTCTTTATCTCTCCCTTTCTCTCTTCCCCCGATCTCTCTCTCTCCTCAGGAGCTGAGTGGAATGCACCTGTCGTGGTGGTTAAAATCAAGTGGCTATGATGCAACTGAACGGGTGCACCAGCGTATGATCTGCCCATGATACTAGTGATCTGGCATCACTATTATACCATAGATTTTCTCCTCTCTTGCTCAAAAATATAATATTAAACTAACAAAAAAATTAATCAGCTATTAAACCATTATATCTTGACCAACCATTAAACGATAGATTTAATGGTCAGCCATTGAACCATTCTGTGAAACATGTTTTTTTGATCTTACCCCCTACTTAATTGAATAACTAATTAAATCATTCTATCTTTGACTGACCATTAAAGTTTTTTTAGAGTTCAAATTATAATTTTAAATATTTTTTTATAGTTCAAATAAAGTTTTTTAAATATAAATTTTGATAAATAAGGGGGTTCTCACTTTGACTGGTGGTTTCGTTAGGGTTGTTGATCCATTGGGGCGGGGTTGTAGGAGCTGGGTGTTACTGCCGAAGGCGGCGGCTTAGGTGACAACGAATGTCCCAATAGTGGCCGCTGTTGGTGGTGTCGGGGTCGTTGGTCCATCGGGGGTGGGGCCGCTGTAGGCTAGTGTTGCCGCCGAAAGTGTTTTGTTACCGAAGACGATCAGGTATGTTGTCGCCGAATACGATGGTGTAGGTGGGAGGTGGTGATGCCCAAGGGTTGTCTTGCCGCTAATTGCGGCCCACTGCAGTGCCGACAGGTGTGTTGCCGAAAGCGATCCAACTATGTTTTGCCATCGAAGGCGGCCCGTTACAGTGCCGACGGGCACGGGCATGCACTAGTTCTACGTACATGCCAAACCCTGTTCTAAACCAGGATCATTCTGGCACAATATTTCCAAGGAACATGCATGTTCATAGTAAGAAACTGAGAAACAGAACATTCTACATTCCAATCACCCCCTAGCTTTTGGAAATGGTTATTGCTCATTATAATCTAGAATTTGATAGGCTTCATCAACAATGAATTATAGACTGTCATCCCTCAAAGGAAGGCCCAATATGTAGGCAAAGATAAAACCAGAATTAGCATGATAAAAATTTTCTAATAGGAAGGAAAAAGAATTCTTTTTTTTTTTTGATCGGGGACATGCATGTGCAATCGAAGCGACACCTGTTATTGTCCACGTGCAAGAGAGATGACGGTTTGAGGACCGCAATAGTGACATGAGATATTTTTGCCTATGAACAATATTGAATTTGCCCACAAGAGCACAACATTTATTATGGCCACGCAATGTAGGATAAACTCAGGATTTGATCATACGACCTCTCGAGAGGGGAGCCACGGGTTTACCGTCCGGATGCAACCGCAGTCGTAGGAAAAAAAATCTCAATAGCTTCAATATGTCAATTACCATTTGCCGCAACCAAATCCTTCACCCCTGATAGAAGCAGTCGATAGCATATTATGGCAAAAAGCCAGCTGACTAATAGGGACTGACCCTACCCAAGTATCGATCAAATAGAATCATATGATCCTAGACAGACCACCATATGAGAATTGTCCCAAAACACGTGCATTGCACTCAGGTGTAAGTTTGCAGGTGCATCCAAGGGTTCATATTCACTCAACCGCCAAGAGCGTGATTAAAAGTGCTATGACATGCAAGATGTTCTAAGTATTATATAAATGATAATTTATCAATGTATAAATTGCATCCCAATATACATCCATGGAAGTGCATATTCATGCTTTTATACATGTTTCATATTTTATAAGCTTGACACTTACGAGAGACAAGAATATGAACCCATAGTTTCCTCGAAGTTAAGACTTCATTGTTCGTTTCCTTGCCCTCAATACAAAGGCCTTTGTCCTCTTCCATAATCTTTAATAATTTCTCTCCTACAAACTTCCTTTATCGCCACTACCTTCCTTTCGCCTTTCTTCTTAGATTCTTGTCCTATCATGTCCTTTTGAGATGTTTTAGGGGTTGTATAACATAAATTATAAACACTCTGAATACGATGGTGTAGCACTGTGGTATTGTTGAGAATAGTCCCATATCGGTAAAGGGGTGAGAGTTCCACGTCTTCATATACCGTTGCCCCTCCCTCTCATCACCGGTTTTGAGGGGGCACGGGAATCATAACATGATATTAGAGCTAGGCCCCATCCTGTCTCCCCTCTATGTGGTCTCGTCGCACCCTCTGTCTCCCTCTTATCGAGGTCTTCTTCCTCCCTCCGATCGAGAGGTGCTATGCGTGCGAGCAAATATTGAGAATCCACATCGGTAAAAGGGTGGGAGTTCCACGTATATGTACCGTTGCCCCTTCCCTCTCATCACTGATTTTGGGGAGCATGAGAATCATAATAGGTACCACACCTTAGCTACTAGAAAGGTGGTAAGAGTTTGAACCTTTAGGCATTGGACTGAACTATCCCTCACAGAACCAAAAGGGATACTAATGTTTTTTATGTAACCCAAATCTCACACCGAATTTGTCGTACTCTCATGGATGCAAATGATAAATTACAAAATAAACAAACCACGACAAAGACAATGATTTACATATTCCACACACAAGGTGTTACATCCATGGACACAAGCAATTAGAAGATTCCTTTATTAGAGAAAAAAAGATACACCAAGGATAACACTCTACTATTGTAGCTAGTATAACTTTTTTGCATATGGTTGCTTGTCTAGGTGGAGTATAAAGGGTATCTTGCTTGTTCCTCCCTGTAATGATGATGCATCATCATAAGGATTGAGAAGCAAGATAGGCTACATAGACCATCGATGTTATTTACCTGATCGATGACCACCCTTGGCGAAAGAGTAAGGCATTTAATGGTAAGAATGAGGAGAGATCAAAATCTTTAGAGTTGCTAGTAAAAAGATATTAAAGCAATTGGATTTCCTACCGAATGTCAAGTTTGGGAAGCATGAGAGCAATAGGAAAAGACCCTGTGACAATTCACAACTGTATTGGACAAAGAGGAGCATTTTATATCAGCTACCATACTAGAGGAAACTGAAGCTTCGGCACAACCTTGATGTCATACACATAGAGAGGAATATATGTGACAGTACAGTTGAAACGATGTTGAGCATTGATGGAAAGAATAAGGACATAGAGAAAGTACATCTGGATTTGAAAGATAATGGCATAAGGAAAAAATTGCACCTGCAGAGGTTTACTGATGGATTTATTATAAAGCCCCCATCGATTTACATGTTGACCCCAAAAGCGAGAGATGGTTTTTGTGAATATTTTAGATCCATCAAGTATCTAGATGGCTATACAGCAAATATATTTAGATATTTGATACAAAAAATGATAAAAGTTTGGGCCTAAAAAGTCACGATTGTCATGTTCTTATACAGTAGTTTCTTCCTATTGGGATGCGTGGGTACGTACGCTAACAGGGATATATGCACATCATTATTTGAGTTGGGCAATTTCTTCCGAGAGCTATGCTCTAAGACATTGAGGTGGAATGATTTGGAGGAATTAGAGGAACGCATAGTTTTCATACTCTGCAAGTTGGAGAAAATTTCTCCCTCGGCCTTCTTCGATGTGATGGTTAATTTGGCTATTCACCTGCCACGTAGGCCATGCTTCCAGGATTGATGCAGTATCGATGGATGTACCCAATTGAAATGTAATTGTTACTATGCTAATGGTAATTAAAATTTATATTTAGTGCAATTGTGTTAACTACGTAATATTCATTCTAATCAGTGTTTGTTTATAGGTTTCTCAGAACTCTTAAAAACTATGTTACCAATCGAGCTCGGCCAGAAGGTTCGATCGCTGAGACTTATATCGTTAAAGAGTGCCTTACTTTTTGCTCAATGTATCTGAGTAGAGTCAAAACCGTGTTA
The DNA here is from genome assembly GCA_947650365.1 of Chamaelirium japonicum. Classification (NCBI taxonomy): domain Eukaryota; kingdom Viridiplantae; phylum Streptophyta; class Magnoliopsida; order Liliales; family Melanthiaceae; genus Chamaelirium; species Chamaelirium japonicum. Next base: position 32,065 of record CANTAL010000417.1, on the reverse strand, counting down.
AATCGGGAAGAAAGGAATACCGATAGAGGTGAACATGGCCTGGGTTTGATGGTCTTCACACAAAATGTGCGTCCTTTTTGACTAATCACAAGTGCTTCCGAAGTATCCCAAAAGGAACATGATATGGTCATATGGTTTGTGCTGTATAATAGCCCTGAACTGGAGCCATATCTAGAGTATGTGATTATCTAATTACGTTTCCATATAGCATATAAGTTTTTAATACTTTATTTAATTTTACTTATGCACCATATTTCTTTAAATAGGGAACACAAGAATTTGTTTTCAAATTCAAGTATACCTGACATCATTTAGATACAATGACAAGATTTTTCAGTTTGGTTCAGAGAACATGTAAGATATCTAAGTTTAAACATTACTCAACAACATGTTAACTAATGTTAGCCTAATACATTTACTATATGTTGTTTATGTAGATGAATAAATTACGAACTGAAGGATTACCAGAAACAACTGATAAACTATGGTCAATAGCAAATGGTCATGATGTGAAAATTAAATTTTATTCGGGTTGCATTTGCAATGCTATCCGATTATATAGTAGAGATTGTGACGACCGATGTAAAAGCCAGAATAGTTGGCTAGCCATGGAAGGGGACCATGAGGGATGGACGATTGACTTCTACGGATACTTGTGCAAAGTTTGGAAATAGAAGTACTCATTTGGGCATAAAGTTGTTTTGTTACAATGTGAATGGTTCAACATCGAAAGTAGGAGATCAATACACAACAAAGCATATTTCACAAGCATTGACGTTAAGAGTCGATGGTATCAAAATGACTCATTTGTCCTACCAAGTCAGGTACATTAAGTCTTTTATGTCAATGATACTAAATTAGGTGCCCATTGGAAAGTCATAGAATGGGTCAAGCATCAGGGAGTATGTGATGTACCTGAGATGGATGGTAATGAGCCCACTGATGCAAATCCTTATATCCATAATGATACGTTCCAATAGGACATAACCACTGGGGTTGTTCCAATTGTAATTGATGATAATAATGATAAGGATGAATTGTGAGATAGATCTCGATATGAATTGTGATATGTAGTCTTTGTTTTATGCATTGTAAATGGACGAATATTCTTAATAAATTTCTTAGTTTGTAATTTATGTCATTTAATATATCACAGTGCTTGTTTTATTTCTTGTTTATTTAAATTCTGTTATTTTATACATTATAGTTGAGAAAAATGACCAAAGACAATAAATCTTGGGTCAGACCCGGGTGGGCAACCCATCAGATGTTAGAATATGATAAGCAAATAATAAAAAGAATTGAAGAGAACCAAACAAAACTGCATGCTCTGAGATTGCACTAGAAGGTAAACTCCCGAATAAAAAATATAATATGTAAAATGTTAGCAATTTGACAAGAAATATTTGTATTACTTAATTTGTTGACATCACGCATTATAGAAGTAGTAAACCAAGTTAGATTTCTTTATCATTTTATTAATCTACTATTGGAGTAACAACCCTACTATATATACAGTTTCATTATGCTTTAGCTTTTAACACTTAACAGGAAACTGTGTAAAGTACACATGAATATGAACAGTATTATGTCTTACCGTATGAAGGGAATAAGAAGACTCACTTCATGAAAACCCAGATTGTTTCCTATCTAAATGGCACTATGGTTTTTATAGTATAATGAAGAAGGAGCAACAATGATTACACCTAAGTCAGCGAGTTGTGTGTAATGACCGGGTTTTGAAAAAAAAAAAAAGAAAAGAAAAAGAAGAAGCTAAACTAAACAAAAAAAAAATGAGAAAACCTAAAACTAATACCCGACCCAGCCACCCGTGACCCCCGATCCCCCCTTCCTCTCTCTCTCTTCTCTCTCTCTCTCTCTCTCTCTCTCTCTCTCTCTTTCTCTCTCTTCCTCTCTTCTCCCCCATCAGCAGCCGCCCGAGCCGCCCCCTACCCTGCCAGCCCCCCTGCTGCCGCCGCCCCTACCTGCCGCCGCCCCGCCCCTACCTAGCTCGCCGCCGCCCTAGGCCCCTACCCAGCCGGTCGCCGCCCTACCCGCCGCCCCTTTCCCCCTTTAAAGACCTGCCCCACTCCCCCTCTCCCCCCTTTCCTCAGTCCGAACCCCCTCACCCCACTCAGACCCCTCATCTCTTCCCTCCCCGATCTCTCTCTTCCTCTCTCTATTCTCCCCTGTTTCCTTTACTTCCCGTGTGGCTCGCGCGCGACAGCCAGCACCGGAGAAGGCCGGCTGGCCGGAGAGAAGCGAGGAGGAGGAGCCGCAGCCACTGACCCCTCCCCACTGAGCGGGATGGCCCGACCCTCAGATCTCTCTCTCATCGTCTTGCGCACGACAGATGGAGCAAGAGGCGACAGCCTCACCTGAGTGACGACCGACCTCCTCTTCCGCCGCCTCGATGTCCGGATGCCCAATCGACCCTGCCTCTTCTTCACGTCAAGGCAAGCCCCTCTACACTTTCTCGTTGCTTGAAACCGCCCAACTCCGGGCCATTTTCCGAACCCCGCCGGCTAGGAACTAGGCCGCCCCGGCTCACATGGAGGATTCTGGGCCGCTCTCCCTAGCGCCTTCTTCGGATCGCCGCCAACGGCAAGGCCGGCCGACCCATGTGCGAGGCTCGAGAGCATTTGCAAAACCACCTCCCCAAGCTCGTTGTTCTCTGTAAGGATGGGGAGGGGCAGGCTTTGTAAATTTGAATGCCCTCTAGGGGCATTCAGGTAATATTGTAAAATTTATAAAATTTAAATGATTAAAAGTCTTAAATAGTGGCCCCCACCTAAAGGTGTGGCCCCATCTTGAAGGGAGGCCCCCGCTGGTCCCACTTAAGTGTGTGGACCCCACTTCGGTGGGTGGGCCCATTTTATGTTGGTGGGCCCCAATTTTTAAGTGGCAAACCCTACAACTGCACATAGTGCATAGTGTCGGAATTGTCTCTGTCGCCATTTCACTGTCCGAAGTCGGAATTTAGCAAAATTGGCAGCAACTGACGCGGGTACGACCGCTTAGTCAGATTAGTATAATTGGACTTTAGTGTGAACTATCGCATCGGCAATGTCGAATAACTGAGACTTTAACATCGGTTTGCGTGCCAGTAGATCGGCGTCCGATGACACTATCTTTGGTACCTCGGTTTGCGTGCCAGTAGACTGGCGTCCGATGATGCTATCTTTGGTACCTCAGTTTGCGTGCCAGTAGACCAGCGTCCGATGACGCTACCTTTGGCACACCGGTTTGCGTGCCAGTAGACCGTTGTCCGATGATGTTATCTTTGGTGTATCGATTTGCGTGCCAGTAGATCAGCGTCCGATGACGCTACCTTTGGCGCATCGGTTTGCGTGCCAGTAGACTGGCGTCCGATGATGCTATCTTTGGCACCTCAGTTTGCGTGCCAGTAGACTAGCGTCCGATGACACATAAATTCTCGGCTCGGCCAATCAGATCTAAGCCGGTAATATTTTAAGTAGCACTTAATGACCATAGGCCGCTGGTATTTTTGGCAGTTGGTGAGCACGTGGACCGAGTCGGAGGCGGAGCAGAGGGCGCTTAGCAGCATCAACCCGAGCATACTTTCCAGGTGACACTGCACGCTGTTTAGATAATTAATTATGCTATTATAGAAATTAAGGGTAGGTGTCCATGAGCTGCATGCGGGTCCCGTCGGACATCGTCGCATGTGGTCGAGTGGACCCCGCCTTGTATGCGGAGTCGCGAGTCCGGCGACGCATGCTTAATAATATAATTAAATAATAAATTTTCTGATTGCTTGGACACCGTAAGTAGGAATTCTCTTAAGATTGGAAATTAATAATTAAATAATAATTATCGGGCTCACTCTTCTAAATGGAGTGTGGAGACCCGGACACATGGGAATACGGGCGAGAGTAAATTCTTTATAGTTATTGTGATGCATGGGTTGTGAGCGCAGTACGAATTCTGGGGTAAATCATCAAAATTGCTTTATTATTATATTGGTGTGATATTCTAGTATGTGGAAAGATTCGGACCCCGTGCGTGCAAAGGCCGTGAACCACCCTGCGCGCACAGCCGAAGATTAGTAGGCTAGGGGGTCACGGGCAGGAATTATGGTAAAGCCAATAGGTGGTGCCCTCGATGAGGGATTGGCCTAGCAATCATGTCCCGGGATAGTTGAAGCCCCCAAGGAAAGCAAGTTGGGCGGTAGAGCTCCACCGTGAAAGACGGAAAACCCCTTATGATCATATGGGTGACTTTGCGCATGGTATCGGAGTATGCACGGCGAGAGAGTTGGCCCTCTACATCGAAATAAAAGGCCCTATAGTAATGCCCGACCGGGGGCAGGATGAACAAAATATCCGGGGTTCACATTGTGTGTGTTTAATTTTATTAATTGTAAAATGGTACTCTCGATAACCTAGTGACAGTAGGAATTGTATGCAAATGTAGAAAATGCAAGGACACTTAGGGCGTGATTGAGAATATAGTCGGACAATTAGATTAATCAGTAAATTGTTTATAAAATACGGGCGTCATTAATTACCTAGACAGTTAGCTTGTCATTAGCCATTTATTTGGCTAATCTCCCAATTCATTTTGGGGGCTACTCATTCCCAAAAGTAGGCTCTTCTGCAGGTTCGGAAACTCAGGGGTAGCCGCAGCACGAGGCCAGTGGCGGAGTGAGAACGGTGGCAGAGTTTAGACTTCCGTATGTCGTGTAGCAGTACTATTTCTTTCTAGCATTGTAATCGAACTAGGTTTGAGTTAGTGTATGTTATTAGTGTCAATGATCCAGTTGTAATCTTTTTGGGTAGGCCTCTCCTCAAGGCCCCAAGCCTAGGATAGCTCACAATAAAATATAAAACATAAAGTGACCTAATCGACTAGCCCATTAGATAGGACATGTGAACCAATGTCCGAGTGCTAGAGAGCGGGCAAGGTTACTCGGCTCGCCTTTAGAGGCTTGAGCCTCGTGCTCCCTTCAAAGGGAATTCTGTCAGCATGTGGGGCACTGGCCGCACATGCTAAGAGGATAGCCTGGTTGAGGGTCGAGCATGATCACCTCTCTGTCGAAAAAATTGTATATCTATATTTTCTTTGAAAAAAAAAATGTTTTCGTAAGTTTTAAAATATTTCTTGAGAGAGTTGAAGCCTGGTGAGAAACCCTAATTGGAATAGACAGTTGACCAAACCCTAAAATCCTTGGTACTTCTCAATTCACACCACAGGAGTCGGTTTCAAATTTCTGGGGCGTGACATTGTGACTGATGCAAGCACATAGATTGTCCAATCGTGGGTCCAAGTTACTACATAATATATAAATTTTATATTTCTTGGTATGTTTGACTAATTAGTCCTATTAATAGGATTCCTTAAGCTTAAAGGCTTATGAGGTATATTCTAGTGGATCATGAAAAGAAGTTCTACTTAGATTATTTTTATAAGGTTAAACACTATTCAGGTTAATTAGTATCTTATTTTGCTGTGTTTTGGGTTGTGATATATATACCACATGGAGAGATGAGTTTATATAGTGATTTCTATTAAAACATCTACCTTTTCTTTTTTTCAATGTTACATATTTATGCAAGTTTCACCAAAAGCCACATTAAAATCTATCTTTCGCATCTACTGATGATACCTGATGAAAAGATGAGATTAGCTCTTGATGTAAATGAAGCAATAAGGCCAAGTTAACACTGAAGTGCCAAGATCACATCTTGAGTATCACCACTCACCCACTTCAGAACCACATCTATAATGGTTTCTACTTGTAGAATTTTTGTTCATTCATGGGTGAACTCCATTTAAATTCCAATTGCATCGTGATGTATTGTTGTTCATTTATGGGTGAACTCTATTTGAGTCCCATTTGAGAAAAAGCTCTATCCTGATATAGTTACATTCAATAGCTTCATCAGATCATCCATTGTTTCAATCAGATCATCCTTAGCTTCTTATTGTACATTTTGTCAATTTTTTTAATATGCATTGTCTATTGTTTCATTTAGATCATCCTTAGCTTCATCTATATGCGTTTGTGATGTTAACATATGTTATTTATCTGGTGACACCATATCATAATTGTGTTCATGAATATTTGAATAATCAGACCTCTACAACAATTTCAATAAAACATTTGAGATGTTCTTCAGCACATCATAGATGTAATTTCTGTTTCAATATGAAACTTTATAATTATACTTATAATAATACTTAATATAAAACTTTAGAATATTTAATGTTTGTGACTTATTTTGTTTTGTCAGGTCGCACCAATGGCTCTCGGACGTAAACAGACCCATCTTCCATCAGCTTCCACACATGCAGTGTCGCCAATTGCATAATAAGTTTCAAAAATTAGTGAATAACGGTGTTGACCCCAAAACTAAGCCACCTCGAGGGATTACAAAAGATAATTGGAATTACATGATCAACCATGCATGGGCTGATGAGAGTTTTAAGGTAACATCTAAGAGACTTTATCTTTTACTTAAATTTTTGTTCTAAATATTTGAATTAATTACAAGTTCTTTCTCATGTAGGCTAAGTCATAGAAAGCTAAAGCTAGTCGAGCACTAGTTCCCTACAATCATGCAGTGGGTCAAGGTCATTTCTTGCAGCGATGTCCATAATAGTCATGTACTTTGGATTTTTTTAATAAACTTATTTCCTTAGCAATATTGATTAGCTATAGTCTTATATATTACATCACTAATGAATTCAAACGATAAAAAATAACGGTAAAAATATCTCATATTGCGGACTTCTGTAAGAAGTCTCATTAGAGTAAGAAAAAGAATGATTGGATGCATGAGATATGCAAGGAGAATCATATAAGAGACTGGCCTATTTTTTTTAAAATTTATTATAATTTTATTTTATAATGAAACTAATTTGTTTAGTTCTTGTAAAAATGATAGGAGGCATTTGTAGAGTTGCAGAATAAGTATTCACAGCCTGATGCAGTACACATGTATGAGCCAAGAGGAGATGTCTATTTATGTTCTTGGCACGAGGTCAGGGTACTTAAGGGGTTTGGAGTGAGCCTGAAACCCTCATTCTTTAGAACTGCTGATCTATCCCGGGCATAAACTGAAGAGGTAAGGAGCCTTAGAGATGAGCTAGCATCTCTCAAAGACCTGAATGAAAGTCAACAACAACAATTGAACAACAAAATAAGAAAATTAAAGAGTTTCTGGCTTCTTAGTCTTTTGCGATGGATACTCTGCGACGAGCAAATCTTGTTTCAGAGAGCCAGAGTAGGGAGAGTTCATCAGATGACGATTATGCAATGCATTCTTTTTGGTTAGTATCTAACATATCAATACATTAATTTTTAATATAATTCAATTCTTTGAGTCAATTATTATAATAAGAAAATAACTTAACTACTTCATGGAAAACTAATTAATTTGTTTATTCTTTTTTGACATAGATGGATGATTGACCTCATTAGACCGTGGATGGATCATATTAGCCATCAGTTTCTACCATTTTATTTGATATTTTTAAAAAGATGTGGCATCATCTTCAAAGACATGAGTTCTTTTTTGTAGTCCTTCAGTTGATGTTATGGAAGTAGGGATTTATGTTATTGATCCTTAATAGAAATGTGTTTAAATGATGCTTATGTACTTTTATTTTCATTGAAATATATGTGGATTAATATATATATATAAAGATTTCAATTAAAAAATATTAATAATTTGACTTTTGGCGACGTATGTATCGCCTAATATATTCTATGGCACTTAATGCGTATATTCTACGGCGCGGTAACTACATCGCCTAATGTATATATTTGATTCAATGGATAAATTCGACAACACGATTATTACATCGCTAAAAGTGTACATTATGTGATGCCAAAATATGCATTCTGCAACGATATTACTTACTCGCTAAAAGCTATTGGCGATGCTATTATATGCGTCGTCAAATATTTTTATTTTTGGCGATACATACGGTGTGTCGCTAAATGTTATACATATAAGCTCAAGTTACTTGTTTTTGCGACGTGGGAGGTCATTTTAGTGACGTTGTTTGTTTCAATTGGTGATGCTTATTGTGCTGTTGTTGGTTAAGCTTTCGGCAACGCAATATGATCGCGTTGTCAAAAGTATTCTCAGACGGGGAAAAGGCGATGGCATGACGACGCAAAAGAAATTTTGCGATGAATATTATCACTTTTGGCGATTCTCTGGTGTGTTGTATGTAGAAATTGTCTTTTCTTGTAGTGCTTCTTGTAACCTTTTCACAACATTCCTCCAATTTTTTATGATTCTCAACTAACACAGAGAGAGGAGGCCGGGTGGCAGCTTGTTTCGTTTGGGGGGGGGGGGGGGGTAGGGGTTTGGCTTGCAATAGCCAACACCTGGATAGGATCTCGCGCACGATGTCTCGTGCGTATGACCCTTAGGTTCGTGAATCAGCAAAAAAAGCGATGAGAAAATTCTAGGAGAGATCATACGCACAACTTGTCCAGGTCGTATGCACGACTTGGGTTTTGGCATCGCGGGTTCAGGGTGGCGGGCTGCGTGTTTGAATTGAGTATGCACTGGCTTCCCTATTTAAGGGAAGTAAGGGTATCGTTAGGGTTAGATGGAAAAACAATGGAATCATCAACGATAATTACAGAGGCATTCATAGATCATCTATGAGAAGAAAAATTCACGGAGGAAGATCGAAGGATCTAGGGGGGCACCAATGCAGTGCTCCTCGGGCTCGGGCTCTTAGAGTCTCAAGGAGATAATGACACGGTGGAGTGGTTTTTTTCGGTAGAGGATTGAGAACGAGTCATGGACGAGGAGAGAACGAAAACCCGGTCTAGGATTTGCTACATAGAGAGGGGAGAGTAGAAGAAAAGTAAAAAAGAAGAAGGAAGGAAAAGTGGAAGATAAGAAGAGTAAGAAAGGAGGAAGATACGGTGCACGAATCTTCTCCAAATTCTTTAGTACGACTATCGGAAAGGAAAGATAAATGATACGGTTTGCGGATCTTCTCCAAGTCCTTCGGCGCGACTAGTTGGTTTCTTCTCTGGGGTGCTTCCATCTCTTGGTGTTCCTTTGGTAATCTCTGTGTATCTCTCGGTAGCAGGCGGTTATCTACTTCGTATATATGTGTTGATTGAGAGGAGCATGATTAGGCCAGGGTTAGCGGGGGCCGAAAAACAGAGACCACTACTTGGTGTAATTCTTGCTAGTGATAATCCAAGTCTTAGATTGCCGGAAAAATTCTGTATACTTCGTACCATTGTTACTTTGTATTCTCTTTTGCTGCTTGCTAGATTAGATCTCTGAAGCTAGGCTCCTGTTCCTCGATTCGTAGCACGATGCTTCCGCAAAAGACCCGGCAACCAGTCCGAAGACCACCGGAGCCTTTGGTCACCAACAGGGTGGGAGGTATTTGGGTCAGTAAACATGGCGAGCTTCCTCAAAAAATAATAGTAAAGATTACTAAATCTAGAATTATGTAGTATGCATATATTGTCTATCTAAACACTGTTTGACGAATAATGTTTGGAAATGATTTTTTTCTTACTTGAGGGAAAAAATATAGTCCACGAGAGTTTTAGATTTATTATATCTAATAAAAATATTGTAAGCAATATTCTCAATCTATTGCAATGATTTATTTATTAAAGTGCAACACCAATTCCAATCTTGAGCCAATATAATTTGGCCTAAAACTCGTTTTGCCAACAACTGGATCCCTCGTCTAATATACTTGGATTAGTTGTCGTCACATATATTGTCCTACATCTGCTATAAAATATTTTTGGGTGTTACATCTACCCCAAGGTATAATTCTGTCACAATATATTGGTAAAGGTTCATCCATTATTATAGTAAAATTATAAAAAAATAATTCAAAAGTAATATTTATTTAACTAAGCTTTACTTATATATATATATATATATATATATATATATATATATATATATATATATATATATATATATAGAGAGAGAGAGAGAGAGAGAGAGAGGGAGACAGAGAGAGAGAGAGAGGGGGCAGGGAAATTCTTACTTATAGAATGACTACTTATGAAGTTACACACCACCTTTTACCTACCCTAGAGATTGTAAAAATTGATGAAGCTTGGTGAGGATGCTATCTATGGCAAGTTGATCATCCTCACTAAAAACCATCAATTTCTATAACCTTTGAAGACATCAAATGTTAGAAACTTTATCTACCGTTCATTTTAACAGATAATTTGAATAATATATTTGATACCCCTAGAGGTTATAGAATTTGATGGTTTTTGGTGAGGAGCATCCCCACCAAGTTTCATCAAATTCTAAAACCTCTAAGGTTGGTAAAAGGTGGTATGTAATTGTATAAGTAAGATTCCATAATATTGTCACCGCTTTAAAAATATTGTTCTTTCTCAAAATATTGTCACCGCTTTAGAAATATTTTGTTGCCACTTTTAAAATATTGTTACTTTTCTTGAAATTTTTTGCATGTCGACAGGCATGGACACCTTTGAAATATTGTTACTTTCCTAGAAATGCTCAGAAGTTTCAGAATTTGCTGATTTTTTATGAGGATGATAATCTTAACAAAGATATCATCTCCATAAAAAATTAGCAAATTTGGAAACTTTTATATATATTAATTATATTAATTGATGAGCATACATTGAAGCCTTCAATGCATGGGCATACAAAGTCACGGTCATATATATATATATATATATCTGTGTGTGTGTGTGTGTGTGTGTGTGAAAAGGGAGCCTGGACCTAAGGTGCAACATCATTGCTGCACCTCAGGCATTGTTTATCTATTCTATAAGTTTTGGAATTTGATGAAATTTGGTAAGGGTGTTGTTTAGGGTAAGATGATCATCCTCACAAAAAATAACAAATTCTAAAACTTCTAGGGGGGTCAAATGGTCGAAGCAAAATCAGCCGTCCTTAGTCATCATTAAAATCTACAGATTTTGATTTGACCATTTGACCCTCCTAAAAATTTAGGAATTTGATGAAAATTTGTGAGGATGATCATCTTACCTTAGACAACACCCTCACCAAATTTTATCAAATTCCAAAATTTCTAGGGAGGTAAACAAGCAAAAGGTACAACAACGAATCTACACCTCGGGTGCAGGCTCCATGCCATATATATATATATATATATATATATATATATATATATATATATATATATATATATATATATATATATATATATATATATATATATATATATATCTAGAGAGAGAGAGAGAGAGAGATAGAGAGGAATGTTACAGTGAGATGTGAGCTGCCAGTTTAGAAAGTGAGCTGCGGGTATATTGACCTCCCTAGGAGTTTTGGAATTTGATAAAATTTGGTAAGGGTGTTGTCTAGAGTAAGATGATCATCCTCACTAATTTTCATCAAATTCCAAAACTTCTAAGGGGGTCAAATGGTCGAAGTAAAAAATTGTCATCCGTAGTCACTGTTAAAATCTGCATATTTTGCTTCGACCATTTGACCCCCGTAGAAGTTTTGGAATTTGATGAAAATTAGTGAGGATAATCATCTTACCCTAGACAACACCCTCACCAAGTTTCATCAAATTCCAAAACTTCTAGGGGGGTCAAAATACCCGCAGCTCATTTTCTCCTATTGTAGCTCACAGCTCAACGTAACAGCCCCATATATATATATATATATATATATATATATATATATATATATATATATATATATATATATATATATATATATATATATATATATATATATATATATATATATATATATGGGGACGGGGAGCCTGGACCTCAGGTGCAGCGTGAACGCTGCACCTGAGCCTCTCCGCGCGCCACCTGTCCAGAGAAAAGGCGCCAGATCCGGACCCCCGCATTTAAAAAACCTGGTAATAACCTCAACCGTTCGATTAGCCTGGACCGGACGGCGATCGGCCGTCCGGATTTACAAAACGCGTCATCCACCTCAGCCGCCCGATCGAAATGATCGAACGGTGCAGTATTCACCTGACCGTTCTCGCTGTTACTGTGGAGACCACAGTAACAGCGAGATCCGGTCAGGTGAATGTTGCACCGTTCGATTAGTTCGATCGGGCGGCTGAAAATGATTTCGCGGTTACTGTAGCCGCTACAGTAACCGCGAGAATATTTTTATCCGTCCGATCATCAGGATCCAACGGTATGGATTGATTTGTGATTCAATTCACCGGCCGAGTGGAATCCCTCCCGTTCGATCCAGACAATCGGACGGCTGAGGTGGATCCCATGTTTTTTAAATCCGAAAGGCCCGAACTCCCGTCCGATCCAGGCCGATCTGTCGTCCGGTCCAGGCTAATCGGACGGTTGAGGTTATTACCGGGTTTTTTAAATGCAGGGGTCCGGATCTGACACCTTTAATTTCTCTGGACAGGTGGCGCGCGGAGAGGCTCAGGTGCAGCATTCACGCTGCACCTGAGGTCCAGGCTCCCCGTCCCCTATATATATATATATATATATATATATATATATATATATATATATATATATATATATATATATATATATATATATATATATATATATATATATATATATATATATATATATATATATATATATATATATATATATATATATATATATATATATATATATATATATATATATATATATATATATATATATATATATATATATGTAGAGGGTTGTTACAGTGAGCTGTGAGCTGTCGGGGGGGAAAAGTGAGCTGCGGGTATTTTGACCCTTCAAAATGTTATGGAATTTGATGAAATTTGGTGAGGTTGTTGCCTAGGATATGATGATCATCCTCACCAATTTTCATCAAATCCCAAAACTTCTAGGGGGGTCAAATGGTCGAAGCAATTTCTGTAGTGACTGCAGACGACAGAAATTGCTTTGACCATTTGACCCCCCCTAGAAGTTTTGGAATTTGATGAAAATTGGTGAGGATGATCATCTTATCCTAGGCGACAACCTCACCAAATTTTATCAAATTCCATAACTTCTTGGGGGGTCAAAATACCCGCAGCTCACTTTCCCCCCCGGGCAGCCCACAGCTCATTGTAACAGCCCTATAGAGGAATGATAAAATGCGGCGTGAGGTGCGTGCGGTGTCGCACCACAGCCGCCTGATGCACCGCTGCGGTGCGTGCGATGCACGCAGCAGTGCATCAGGCGGCTGCGGTGCGACGCCGCACGCACTGCACGCCGCATTCTAACACGCCCCTATATATATATATATATATATATATATATATATATATATATATATATATATATATATATATATATATATATATATATATATATATATATATATATATATATATATATATATATATATATATATATATATATATATATATATATATATATATATATATATATATATATATATATATATAGGATACGGGGTATAGGCTGGTGGCCTATTTCGACGAAATGGGCAGCCACCCATTTGATGCCCCTAGGAGTCTTAGAATGTGCTGATTTTTTGTGAGTATAAGCATCTTATCTTAGATAGAACACTCACAAAAAATTAGCAAATTCTAAAACTTTTAGGGACATCAAATGTAATATTTCAGATTAACGGTGACAACGATTTCTCGATAAAACTTCTAACATTTGATGGCCCTAGGAGTTTTAGAATGTGCTGGTTTTTTGTGGGTGTTCTATCCAAGATAAGATACTTATGCTCACAAAAAATCAGTACATTTTAAGACTCCTAAGGGCATTAAATGGGTGGCTGCCCATTTTTTCGAAATAGGCTGGCAGCTCATTTCCCGTTTCCTATATATATATATATATATATATATATATATATATATATATATATATATGAGAGGTGTTCGTTGTGCTGTGCGCTGCGGCGGAGGAAATGCGCTGCGTTACCGTGCTCGTCCGATCAGATTTGATCAACAGCAAACCAAAATCCCGCTCCACTCTCCCTACGAAAATTGTGACCGTCTGATCCCCTGGACCCGGCCGTTTGATCCCGTGCAGCGCACCCCGCCCGGCATATAATCGTTCGGTTCGATTCCCATCCGTTGGATCAGTGGGAATCGAACGGACAAATTTTTTTTTCACTATTACTGTAGCGGCAACAGTAACAGCGAAATTCATTTTTGTCCGTTCGATTCCCATCGATCCAACGGATGGGAATCGAATTAACACACAATTGGGCCCGGTGATTCCCATCCGTTAGATCGATGGGAATCAAACGGACAAAAATGAATTTCGCTGTTATTGTAACCGCTACAGTAACAGCAAAAAACGATTTTGTCCGTTCGATTTCCATCGATCCAACGGATAGGAATCGAACCGAACAATTATATGTCGGGCGGGGGTGCGCTGCACGGGATCAGACGGCCGGGTCCAGGGGATCAGACGGTCACTGTTTTCGCAGAGAGAGTGGAGCGGGATTTCGGTCTGCCGTTGATCAAATCCGATCGGACGGCCACGATATCGCAGCGCATTTCCTCTGTCGCAGCGCACAGCGCATATCTCGCTTCCTGATGTTTCTTCTTCTTCACCCATTTTTTTTTTGGATGGCAAGTATGCCCTCCAGTTACCCCACCTCATACTCTACGTCGAGCCCTTATCTCGTCTCATACCCCACCCGCCTCCCCTCAGTCGTACCCGACCTCCCTCCCCTCATTCTCCATTGTCGGAGCCACCACCATCTTCCCTCCTCCTCCTCCATCCACGTACCAGATCCTACGCTGTTTCCCCATCCCCTGCTCCGTCGTCTCCTTCTCCATCATCGTTGCCTCCACTTTCCTCGTCAGAGGTGATAGGTAAGGAGGAGGGAGGTGGAGACATCGCGAGCTCGATGAGAAGGGAAGGCAGGCGGTGGTGGCTCCAACTAGAAAGAGGAGAAGCTGAGGTAGTGGTGGCACTGGCGATGGAGAATGAGTGAAACAGGTGGGGTATGGGAAAGGGCAAACTTGTTATTAAAAAAGTAAAAGAGCAAAAAACCGATCAAATTCATCAATTTTGAGACGTGACGGAAATTATAAAAAAAAAAGTAATAAAATATGTAAATCCAAAAGTATAATGTAATTTTGGCGCTACCCAAGCTAAACTATTCGAGCGTGGCTCATTGCCAGTAATCACACATCCAGAGTGCTGAGGGGGACGTCCGGTGGAGTGCCCAAGGGCCAAGTGGGACGTCACCTTTCGGTGAGTGCCTGTGATCGGACGGCTGAGTGCTATTCAGCCCATTCAGCCCTCTTTTACTGTCCGTCCAGTAATAGAGAGGGATTCAGAGTTAAAATTGTTTATGGCTTAAAAGTCAAATCCAGCTACAAACTAGGGGTGGGACTTGGGCGGGTCTGACCCGAACCCGACCCGCCCAACCCGAACAATGGACAAACATGGGCAAAGGTGGTTAAAAACTTGGACGGGTTTGGACAAAAATAGATCAACCCGATTTCAATTTGGACGGGTTTGGGCACCAATCTCCCCAACCCGAGGAACCCGAGGAAGTGACACACTAAGGTGGAATGCTTTGATAGTTTTTTTTTATGGAAATCAAAGACTTCCTATTTGATGTTGAATGATAAGAATTAGTTTGAAATATGTGAAGATATGGGTTGGACTTTATGTTTTTGTTATGCAAATGATAGATTTTTTTTATCCAATTCAAAAATCTATTCGATTTTTTTTTCATCTATTTACGTGCACAAGCATTTTTAATTGGGCAACCTGCCCAACTCGTTTTTTATTTTGCAAATTGGGCAACCCGAGCAACCCGAGGAACCCGAGGAACTAGAATGGGCAAGCACGGGTTGAGCTTCCACGGGTTCCCCGGGTTCCACGGGCAAAACGGGCAAAGGTTTGTGCAAGTCGGGTTGGGCATGGGCAGACCCTTCAACCCGCCCAACCCGCCCAAGTCCCACCCCTACTACAAACCCCTTTCCTTGCGGCCAGAAAACCATATACTTTAAAGAATCACCCTCCTATGGCCACCCCAATCTTTAATCTATCCCGACACACTAATCTAATTAACTATTAACCCCTCAAAAGCTTATATTTACAGATCGACTCTCCAAAACATATAAATTTGTATATATTTACCCCTCCAGTTGGCTACGTCTCAAAAATGATAAAAATATCCAGAATATTCATGTATTGACTATTAGGTATAAACATGAGGTTGCCAGAGTTATAAGATGGGCGTGTCGGCATGACGTGTGAGGAGGGGTGAACAGAGCTTAATCGTGCTGAAAAGAATTTGAGTTATCTGATCCAGGTAGTAAGTCATCTTTTGACTACGGATAAAATGATTTTTTGGATGTCAAGTTAGAAGCTGTCTTTGGTTATATCATTTTATGTTGAAGGATAGTAACGAAGGGGTTAATATGCACAGCTATGTATGTTTTGGTGGGTTAATATGTAAATACAATGTTTCAAAGGATTGGTTCGTAATTGGATTGGGTTTTAGGGGTTGATTCGCAAAAACCCCTAAAAAATATGAGAGAGGGACATAGAATCTGGACACCAAATCACACCTAGGGTATATATGTCAATTGACATAAAATCAAAACACTTATTCGGGATTTTAAAGAAGACCGAGGGTGGCATACCCATAATTTAATGGAAAAGTAGGGTCAAAAGCAAAGTGTAACTTAAGCCTAATAATGAAAAAAAAAAACTGAGAGAAAAAATAGGAAAAAGCTAACAGAGTAGGTACAGGATAGGACAGGTCCCTGAAAACTCCTTCATTTCCTTTCCTTTGCCTCTCTCTCTCTCTTTCTCTCCTCTCTCTGTCTCTCTCTTCTCTCTCTCTCCCTCCTGCTGTTAATGGTACGAGCCTGCTTTTGGTGGAGAACCTGATGCCTTTGATGTGTGAGTGGGTGGTGTTTTTTTTTTCTCCATCTTTTATTTCCTCCCATCTATGGTTGTGAAGAAAAACTCACCCCTTCTACTCCTCCCATCACTCTCTCTCATGTGTTGTCTCCTTCTCTCCCTCTTCATCTTCTCTTCTTTTTAGGCCCATGAAGAAACTATGAGATCTCACCCCTCTCTCTCTCTCTCTCGTTTCAGTTGGATTACATGAAGAGGTAAAGGCTGGAAGAGGTTTTCTTGTGATTTCAATTTTTTTTTTTCTGATTTTTGTGTTGGGTTGCTCATTTTCCCCTTCCTTGTGGATCCTTTCTCCCTCTTTCCTTGGTTTCTTCAACTTCTTTGATGGAAACTGCTCATGGGTTATCTTGGGATTCCCTTTTGTGGGTGGCTGCAGCATAGCAGCAGAAGCCATCTAGGATCTTCTCTCTGAACTGTATTCCTCTCTCTTCTTTATGTTATGTCAAGATGCTGGATTTATGTGGGGATTTTAGTACTATTGAAAGGGATCTAGAGATGGCCGGGTTCTCTAAAAAAAAAAAATTTCTTATGATTGTGGCCGGATGATTTTGATGGGTTCTCCCATATGTGCATCACTGTTTGCTCCACTACTTTTTATTTCTTCCCCAATTTCCTGACTGAAACCCATCAAAGTAAAGGGCCTAGATGATTGAAGTTTCTGTGTGATCTAATGCTCCCTTCTCTCCTTTTTTTTTTCTCTCTCTAACTTGTTTGGAACCTGGTCTTGCTGGTTTTCCCAGTCTCTCCCCCAACAATCTGTTCTTGGGTTTTACTTAGCTTTTTCTTTGGTTGATGGGTTTGTGTGGTTCCATCCCAATCTCTTGATCTCCCACCTCTGATTATTTGCCCCTTTTATTTTCCTCCTAATTTTCTCTCACATGAAATATCATTTCATGTGATGGGTTTTGTATGAAGGCGCGCTCTATCACTCCCTCTTCCCCTTTGTTCTCTCTCCCTGACCATGACTAGAGCTGTGCTGGTTTGTAGATGACTTCCTCCAAGGCTCTTCTTGGCCTCCATGGACTCTCTCGAACACTTTGGTCACATAAAATGACAGCCCCAGAAGTTTCTAGTCACCTGACCTTTGATCTCCCCTTTGCTTGAGGTCCATGACCCCAAGGGTCCCAAGTATTCCATCTCATTTCATGGGTCATGAAGCCCCTACCACATAGAATAATGTTCTAGAAGCCTCCATGCATTTGGTGATTTCCATTTTCTTCACTCTTATACCTTTTGATTCATCTTGCAGGCACCAGATCAGGTGATCAAGGAAGGAGAAGGGTCTCATCTGCTGTGTGTGGCCTTGGGTTTCTGAGGGGTGGTTTGGGAGCTTAAGTCCTTGGTTATGCTGGAGGCTAAGCATAAGAGCAGGCCCAGTTGCAGCAAAGCTCTTGGGCTGTTGGAAACATCTGCTAGAAAAAAAGAGAAGCCCCTCTTCAGATGTTATCCATTGAAACCCCTCCAGGCCCCCCATGTCCCTGCAAGGCTCCAGCACTGAGAACTGATGAGAGGGCTTCTGACCAGCTTGCCCTACAGGAGGGAGACCCAGTAGGCCTTGGTGAGACACAGACTCCCAATTTCTCAATAAGGTAAACAGTTGTTCTTCACTGTCCATGGGATTCTTGGTGGTATGGTTCAATTGAGATGGGTTGGGGTCTGGAGGACCTGAGATCCCTTGCATGTGGGGGCTAATCTTTTGTGGATCTGGGTTTGCTTTCCATTTTTGTCCATCACTGTAGATCTATCTTCCATCAGAGTAATTTCTCTGTGATTTCATGTCTCCTTCCTAGAGATTAGTCTCAACCTACCTTCAGAGTAATTTCTCTGTGATTTCATGTCTCCTTCTCAGAGATTAGTCTGTTTGGGGGATGTTTGTGGTTCTGATCCATTCATTTGTTTGTTCTTCAGTTTGTGAGATCATACTATTTGATGAAAAGGTGGGCCTCCTAAGTTGTGGTTGAATTTTGAGGGTCTAACCATTGTGGAACCTTTTTCTGTTTGTTAGGTTTAATGGGTTTCCATTTTTAGAAATGAACATGTAATATGGCTCACATAACCCTCCTTTGAGGGAAAAGGTTTGAAAACTAATAATCCAAAGGGATTCATGGAACTAGTCTTAGAGAGCTCAATATAAATTATCTGTTAATATTTGTTTGCAGGGATTATGTTTTCACTTCTCGGAGCAACGGTGTCGCGACAAATTGGCCGTTTCCTCAGCAGTTCTTGCAACTTTGCTTGCAGCATGGCGTAAGAGATGTACTGCCACCGTTCGAACCTCCCGATTTGTTGAGAACCCGGTGCTGCAGAAAGGACGTCGAGTCCGAGCAACTGGTTGCTTGCTCAGGAGATGAAAAGGTTCCATCGCAGGTTGAATCGGTTGAGATTGAAGATGTTGGTCTAGTGGATAAAGAGCCTTGCAAATCCCTATATCCATTATCGAAGGAGGCGAAACAAACTGTTGATCAAGGCGACACTTTGGTTGATGAATCGATCGAGGGCAATGCAGAAATTTTCTCGGCAGTGATAAATCCTGATCAGATTGAGATATTCTCCGAACAAATCAGCGAACGTCATTGCGCGGTACAAGTAACCAGAAGTGTCTCCGAAGCATCATCAGAAGTTGAGGTTGCGGAACCTCATCCCTTTCCATCAACGCTTGAAGTCTTGCGGGATCCAGCAGAGAAGAAGTGCAGGTTGATAGTGAAATCGGGTGCCGTCACCGAGACTAGCCGGGCAGAAGACATAGTTTCTACTTCTAGCACAGTTTCAGACTCCATGGCTTCGAAGGTGTGCCCTGTTTGCAAGACATTTGCATCCACTTCTAACACCACTCTGAATGCACATATTGATCAATGCCTTTCTACCGAGTCCAACACTAAGTGGTTGGTGAGCGAAATTCCAAAACCCAAAGGGAAACCGAGGAAGAAGAGGTTAATGGTGGATATTTATGCCACTGCTGCTCATTGCACCCTCGAAGACCTTGATAGAAGAAATGGCACAAACTGGGCTACGGAACTGGCTTGGGTGGCGCCAACCAATGAAGCTTACACTGAAATCAAAAGGCCGAAGCTGTCACCAGTTGTTACTAGAGATGATGGAAATGAAGAAGCTGTTTATGTTGATTCGAATGGTATCAAACTTCGTATATTGTCCAAGTTCAATGACGCGCCTCCATCGCTCACAAGGGAGAATTTTAAGTTGAAGAAGCATGCCAAAGATATTAAGGAAGGCGAGAGTTTGTTGGCCGGCAAGAAAAATTGCTTTGGATCAAAGTATTCAAAATATATGAAGGTGAAGCCGCAGACCAAGAAACTCAGCTCGTTCAACTTGTTCAATGGCGAGGTATGTCGACCACTTTTTTATGGCATAAACAAAAGCTATAGTACATTAAAACTTAAACTATTATCATTTGCTAGATGACCATATCCATATAATCCACAGGTTTTTCGCACTTACTACTTGAGAGTAGAACTAGGTAGTAGTTAGCAGCCTTGATTATATTGGTATGATGTTCTCAGGCACATTATATGGTGATCAAATCACCTGGTAGCTTTGAGGAGTTTTAGCCTTGCAACTTTCATGGCAACATCAGTAATCCGATCGTTCTTGACTCCTCTTGCTCTAATTTGAATATTTCATTTGAAAATATAATGATATACAAACTTATCTATGAGTTCATATTTTTTTTCCAAGATAATGGCAATACATTATATGATTTTCGTTCTTCTATGGAGTGTTTTTTTTATAGCTTAACATAATGGTTGATAGCATGAATCAATGGCTTGCCTTAATATGATTTCTTTGAAAATATGATGGTATATGTAGTTTGCTGTACGCTCATTTTCCTCCAAGATTCCATATTTTATTTCTGCATTTATCATCTTAAAGATTGATTTTTGTTAGTCTGATTGTTTTTTCTATGAGATTTTGTATTGCATAATTTAATGTTTAATAGCATGAATCCATGGTTTGGTACTCAGATTCAAGCAGCACCAGGAGACAATCACCATGCAAATACTCATCAGGAGAAGGAAGTTTCACCATTAGAAATGTCAAATGATCATGAATCGATCAATATCGGTACTTCTGCAACTCTAGGGAACTGGGTATGCTCCAAACGCTCGGATCTTCCGAAAAGACTCAACCACAAAGACATCCATAACTTGGGTAACTCGGTGCTCAAAACTACTAGGAACCTGCTGACCGAGAATAACCCAACAGATGTAGCCAACTCTTCTGTCGTGAAACATGACATTCTGAAATTCTCTAGGCCACAGGAGGACATGGCATCTTCTCCGAAGGTCAAGAGTGTTGATTTTCTGTCGAGCTCTATTCCAATCATGGACAATGGGAAGAAAAAGTCTCCAAAGCCATCTGTTGTTAATTCCAAATGGTCATCAGACAGCACTTCAACAAATCATCTTACACTGAAAATACCACGGTCATTGGAGACATCCATCTCTTCTCCAAGATGTCAAAGAGACGAGATTGACAAAATCACCGTACGTACGTCTAATAATTTTTCGATTACGACAATGAAACCTTCAAAGAGTTGTCATCCCTCACTGAAAACCAAAAGAAGTTCAACTATTAAGAATTGTGCTTTGGTTAGAAGGCGGTCATGCCTCTTATTGGAACAAAGCGAATGTGATGCAATTGGCCAACCCTCTACCTCTAAAAAGTTTCGGAAGCAGAGATCCATCCTGGGGGCTGGTAAGCAAGGGGAGTTACCCTTTGATGTCAAGGAAGGACTATGTCGCTCTATCAAACATTGTGGCATCAGTACTCCAAGAACTGGGAAAAAATTTCGAACTCATCGATCCGATCTCTCTGAGAATTTCAAATGGTTAAGAACTGAAGAGACTATGGGCCATCTATCTCCAAGCATAAGCAACATCCCAGAATCTGAAGGAAAAGATGCAAGTACAATTGAAAAGCCAAAGTACACTTCTTTGAAGCAGTGGCATCCTCGGATTGAAAGCCATGATCCTCAAATGGCATCTTCGACAGGAAAAACTGCCGGTGATCCTGTCTACAGTGAGACCGCAATCTCAAAAAGCCTTGCACCAACTTCAAGTGCCAAATTGGATCCAAGGCCACCTGTGGAAGAATTTGTGTATTCGGTCTGTGGAAGTGAAGCTCATTTAGAACCAATGGCAGAAAATTTGTGCGGTGGGCAAGAGATTCAATATTCTCATGTAGCCCATGATGAGGTTGTGAGCCAAAGCATCCAAGTGACAGATGAAGTGGAATTCAGAGCCGAGGCAGAGACTTATGCAGTTCATAACACAAAATGCCAAGCTGAAACTACATCAGTTCAAGAGTCTAGTGCTTGTTTGACTAGTCATGGGGATGCAGTGCTTGAAGTTCCACGAGAGAACTCATCGGTAACCTCAATCAGGATGGCATCTGACCAAGATCAAAATTTGGCTATCGATAGGGACCGACAAGGATCTCCTGTTTCAACTGCATCAACCATCTCTCCTCGATCTCCCAAACATCCAGAATCCAAAGATCCAGAGGCAGAACCAATGATGAGGCATACAGTTCAGGGTCGGGCGGGATTAGCAATGGTGCCATGTTCAGCAAACATTGATAGAACTGAAGGAAGAAACAAAGAGAGAAGGAACGAGGAAGCTGAAGCGTTTCCACTTGGAAAAGAACCTGAGAAGTTTTCGGATGATCATCCTTGCTGCTGCTCATGGAGGGAAGGCCTTCCTCGAGAGTCTCAATTCTCGAGACATAATGTGATGGCTGGAACAATGTTACAATCTAAGGGAATGCAGATTTCCAGTTTGAACATAGTTCCGAGTGTATCGTCCTCATTTAGTTCTTACCCGAGTTTCAGGGCTGATGCAAAGGTCGTCCCAATCTTGGAATCACCGACTGGATCCATCACCACAAAGGCATCCACAGAGTCTGCTGTGACTGCCCCGGCTTGTATTGATTTCAGTTCACCGAGCCCATCCCCTCGGACTCCGGCCAATTCTACTTCCAGCTCCATCCTCAGGCTGATGGGTAAGAACTTGATGGTCGCGAACAAGGAGGAGTTCCAACTACCAACAGTTCATCACTCTGCTTTCGAAACTCCCTCGAATACAAAATGTTCACCCCCTCCATTTGCGAGCACTGGTTGGGAGAGCTTTTCGTACCATAGGCAGCAACTTCCATGTGGGTCTGCTTTCTTTGGCCAGGCTGCATCAATGGTTAATCAACATTTCGCCCTGCATTCGAACGACATTCAAGGTGGTGGCTCCGCAAGTCCATTGCAGGCTGGCTTGAAGATGAAACCTGATCAACCGATCCACCGAGAATTCAGTAAGAAACCCAGTGCTCCATCAGCATCTAATGTGGATAGAATCCCCGCACCCCATCCACACCACCAAAAGCCTCCACCTTCATCCGAGGCCGACAAGATGCGAGAGGTGATTGTGATCGATGACTCGCCCGAGTTTGAGGCCGAGCATAAATACACTCCTGTCGTCGGTACTTGGCCAGCTATTGCACTTCCGAATCCCATGCAGCAACGCCCATTCCCTTGCTTTCCGTCACAGGGCCCGTTCGTATCGAGGGGCTATGCAAACACCGCAAAGCGAGGGAAAGCATCGGAAGTTTCGGATCCTCTTCTTCAAAGGCCATTGGTATTCCAGTCTCCTCCCACAGGTCACCTGAAGCCGCCAGTGTATTACTTCCAGACCCTGCGGTGATGCCATCAGTAGTAAGCGATCCTGGTTCGAAATCTTGGGCGGCAGGCAGCGAACACGCGCCGTTTGAAACAGGGAAAAATAAATATTTAGAGAAGCATGAATCCGACGACAAGCTGACTGTCGGAGTTTTGAAAAAAATTATATATATATACATGTATTTATCTTGATGTTTTAATAGTCTCGTGCCTTCTGCGGAACTGCAGTCCTAAGCTTTTCTTGAGTATGCTTATCGTGGACTTTGAATAAGCCATCAATCTGACTTGTTCTTTTGTCAATGAAATAAGTCTCCTTGGAAACAACGTACTCCTGTGTGTTCATTGCATCAGTTTCTTGTTGTCATTCCTCTGCTTGTGTTGTGAGGCTGGGTTGCTGACCAATTCAAGTTTGGTTACACTTGATGATGCATGCATTCCTTGCCAGGACTTTTGAGTATTTCTTTTCATGGGTTTCTCGATCCGGGAATCGGGTGGCGGACTGGCTAGCCAGAGAGGCTCGAATGTATGGTCGTGAAGGGTACTGGGTGTCGAAGTGCACACATTCTTTGTTTGATCTTGTACAGGAGGACCTTCAGGTCATAATGTAATGACCACCTTTGGATTACCAAAAAAAAAAAGAGTTTCTTTACCTTTGGATTACCAAAAAAAAAAAGAGTTTCTTTTCATGGGTTGAGGTGTTGTGTATATATGGATGTATTTTGTTGAAAGATCGAAACCCTAACCGGATTTACGTGGAGTTAGTAGAAATAGATGGATCTTTACTCATCCACCTACCGTGTGATCGTAGAGTGATGTACGATAAGGTTCGGTGATTTTTTTTTGTTGTTGAAAAGGTTTTTTTATTGGGAAAATGCACTACTTTACGTGTAATTCTGAAAATATATGAATTATTTGTGAAAGTTTATGTAGTAGTTATCTTAGTTTTTAATGGCAAGACGCAGAATAATTGGATCTATGTATCGGTCAATTACAAACCTCCTAGATATTACGGCTCGATCGCATTCTGCAATCTAATTTAGAATATCCTACTGGTTCTGAATACACCCTCAAAATATACTTTTGATTTATTTGGAGTATACTGAGAACCCAATGACTGAAACCGATTCGTGATCCTATTTGGTAAGGCATAATCAGTAAGGACGCACCCGGAGTATGAGACGGGTCTAGCGTTTATATCAGATTAGATACCCTCACATCCCAAAATCCAGATCGTATAGAAAAGTCCACAATTGATATACTAAGCGGCCAATGAAACCGATGTGGGATTAAACAGGTGGACTATCTCAACATGGCTGTTAACAATCATTGCCTCCCGACCAATCTCAACATAGAATTTTAAGTTTCAACCACAGTATAAAGAGCCTCCAAGAATGGAGAGTGGACTCTGAGCCTCCAAGAATGGAGAGTGGACTTTCTACGCCGACAACTTCTGCTTCGACTTTTCATTCTCTTCCTTTGCCTCATCAAGGAGGATTTCTCCTAAAAAGTAAAAACCCTAGCTTACTTATTCTAAGTTCAAAGATCCAGATGAAAAATAAATTTCGAATTGCGAGTATAGCTCTCCTTTGCAAACTAGATCTTATTTAAAGCCTTCTAACAAAATTCTTAGAATCTCTAGTCATCTCCTAAGCGTCGATTGCTTTAGATGGACATTAGCGGTTTATGATTCTCACTTTCGAGAAAGGGGTCTCAGTAACTATTATAATGGCGTATTTTCAGATAAAGATCACTTTTATTCACGATGAGTGGTATCGTTGATCAATTTTTACCATGCGTGCATTCATGATCATACAAATTGTTCAGATCATACATGCATGTTTTATTCTCGATGAAAGCTTCCATTATAATGGCACAGTCACGAATCATGTGTCCCCTCAAAACCGGTCATGAAAGGGTGAGGGCAACGGTATATATGAAGACAAGAACCTCCCACCCTAATCGGTGTGGGATTAACCACTCAACACATGCCTGCATGGAGAGCGTTTTTCAACAGAGACCTGCTAGCACACGAAGAGACGTTTCAACGTGGATTTAGAGGAGTGCAATAAGAGACTAATTGGGGTCGAACAAGTTTGATACCAAGTTATGAATCTCGTGCCACCTCAAAACTGCTAGGAGAGGGAGGAGACAACTAGTATATGAAGAGAATCCCCACATCTGGCTGATGTAGGACTAATCGCTTAACAATTCAGCCTCGAACCAGATTTGGACATACATCAGGCTCGCATTTCATGTTACCTGACTCAAGCCCAACCCATTTACAACTCTAAATATATGCAAGATAGCAACTTTTTTCTGCTAGAGCGGCCATGCGATCAAAGGGGGTGGTAGACATCATGATTGTGGTTATAAACTTATAATTAGCATCTGAGTAGACATGGTTACACCGAAAAAAGAGAAAAGATGGCAAAATAAAGCCATGTTTTAGCACTTGATATTTACACCCACATACCAACAGGCTCTTGGCCTGGTGGTGCTTCCTCTCTCCTATATTGAAGAGGAATTCTCTGTTCGACTCTCGGTATGGACACCTTGGAGCGAATTTTCTCTCGGGACCGTTGGACCTTGTTTGTTGGTGCGATTGAATCATGGTCGTTGATGTCATGTTCAAGGATAATATTATTAATAAATGGCATCCGCTATCTTCTAGTCTCTTTGAGTCCTTGCTATAGCACCCTGTCCACTCACCGCTTGGCCGGTCCAACAAAAAGAACAAACAAACAAAGATCCGAGTGCGATTTTCTTAACGAGCTCGGAGCCCCCATTGGGCGCGATGGTGATGCGTAAAGCCGTCAGGCCTCCTGCTAATCGTACTAAAGGAATCCTAAGATGATACAAGCAAAATCTTTTTTAGAGTCGAGAGGAGGAGGTGACGCTTAAAGCCGTCATAAAGCTTCACAATGCCCGTATCACACGAGACATAGCCGTTACTACCGTACCTTTTATGTGCTTGAAGAGAGAGAGAAGAGAGAGAGAGAGGGGGGGAAGAGAGAGAGAGAGAGAGAGAGAGAGAGTGAGAGGACGAGTGAGAGAGAGAGAGAGAGAGAGAGAGAGAGAGAGAGAGAGTGAGAGGACGAGTGAGAGAGAGAGAGAGAGAGAGAGAGAGAGGGGGGGGGGGGGAAGAGAGAGAGAGGGAGGGAGGGAAGAGAGAGAGAGAGAGAGAGAGGGGGGGAAGAGAGAGAGAGATTGCATGAACAGTGATAGAGAGTACATGAACAGTACGTCTTCATGGGATAAGAGTGAGAAAAAGATAACTTTACGATAAAGAAATCGTGGGATATAGCTAACCGTCTTCGGGCTAAATATTTTTCTCTCTTTCCAGCTCCACCGTTCCGGTCCCCTCCAATAATTGGAGGCCGCTAGATGTAGAGGAGCCGTCCGATGCGCTCATCTTAAAATATTCGATGGAGCTGAAGTAGGGCTAATGTGGTACGCACTACATCGCAGAGCCGTCCGATGCATTCACCCGGTAGGGAAGGATCGCAGTTAGCCGTTGATGTAGAAGATATCTTCCGCAAAATTGGAGGCGGAGTGTGATTCACCCACGTCCCTACAACGGTCGCACCGAATATTTTCTCCAAGTAATGTCGTTTGACCAAACCAAGGGACAATCTTGACCCACAGCTCCAGGTGAAATGGAGTGCCGACATCTCCTGATTGGTGGGACTTTTGGGCCATGGTACGGTATGGGAGAATATTTTGCTCCAGCAAACTGTTCCTCAAGATGCTGATGCATCTGGGCCGTTCAGTGAAGTACAAAAAGCCGTCCGATATAAACCTTGCATCCATCCAGGACCGTGCATGTCACTTATGCCCTTTTTACACATTAGGGAACGGTTCAGATGATTCACTAAGCAACTGGAGCAAAAATATACCCACTGGCATGAGCATAAGGGGACGCGGGTGATGGCTGACGACGGTGGACGATGGCCGACGGTTGACTGATCGGTAGTTGGTGTCGACGGGTGGTGGTCGGCGAGATGTGGCGACAGCAGGCTTGCGATGTATCGCCTATGGCTAGCGGCGGCAGTTGGTGGTGGCTTATGGGGACATACGGCAACAGTAGACGATGGTCGGCGACAAGCGATAGAGTAGGGGTAAGGGGGGTGGTAGCTAGGGGTGGCAATGGGTCGGGTCGGGTCGGGTTCGGGTCGGGTTGAGACATATGTATAAGGGCAAAACATCCAACCCGAACCCGACCCGTTTAATAAACGGGTCAAAAACTTAAACCCAAACCCGACCCGCCTAATAAACGGGTTGACCCGACCCGACCCGTTTAACCCGTTTACTAAACGGGTCGGGTCGTGTCGGGTCGGGTTGGCTCGGGTTGGGTCAACAGAACCCATGTAAACCTGTCGGGTTGGGTAAAGACCAGTCGGATTGGGCCGGGTTTGATCGGGTTGGGTCGGGTTGGCTCGGGTTGGTTCGGGTTGGGTCGGGTCGGGTCGGGTCGGGTTGACACGACCCATTTGTTAAACGGGTCAAGTCGGGTCAATCGGGTTATAAGTACAAACCCGAACCCGACCCATTAAATAAACGGGTCAATCGGGTCGACCCGTTTATGACCCGAACCCGTTTAGGCCAAACCCAAACCCGCTAACTTCGGGTCGGGTTCGGGTCGGGTTGGCGGGTCGGGTCAAGAATTGCCACCCCTAGTGGTAGCCTATGGTGGTGGCATCCCTCTAGGATTCATCCCATGATCCATAGTCCTGCCAATCGAGTGATGCCAGCGCTCCATTCACTTTGAGTTGTCCGAAAGGTTGTCCCTCAGTGTGTTCAAATAGAATTACTCATTTTCTCCGTGTTGGATGCCGTTTAGCATTTGTGGGTGAGTGCAACAGACGTCGCCTGCACAACCAGCGGCCTCCAATCTCTCTCTCTCTCTCTACTCTCTAGGCTTAGGTTGGTGCTTTACTTAGTACACCCACTATTAAAACTCATTTCATCAGCGGCTCACTGAAAAATAGGTCCCGTACCTGTCTTTGATTGGGTGAGGCTTTGGGTGCTTTTGTACCAGTGCATCAACTAGCGGTGTATATAGATGGTGGGGTTCTCTGTTTTGTCGCGACATGGGCCTCGTGGAACGTGCAGTGCATGGAGAAAGCACGACAAGCCCATTTGACTCTGTTCGTGGGAGCGGGGGCTATCTGCCACGTGGCCCAATAGAATCCGGCCACGGCTGTGCCCCTATCGGTCATGCCCGCCTAGCCTCGGGATTCTCGGCCAAGTGAAAGATACGTCCGTCCTTTCCTGATCATTGTGGGGCCCAGCCCCACTCCCGATTTGAATTTTCAAAGTTCCGTATTATGGATTTCTCTGTATTCCGGATTCGAGGCTGACGGCATAGTAACCGTCCGATGGCGTGTATCCGACACGTGGATTGCGTTAGGGCTAAAATTGCGCAATACACGGACTGCGGTGGTCCGGAATCTGACGGTCAAAAAAATCGGGATTACAGAGGAGTGGCGACCTGCTCCGCAATCCAACCATTGTTACCGTTGAAATCTGCCACGTGTGCAGTGCTTGGAGCACCAAATGAACAGACCCGAACATGCACCCACAGTTGCGATACACTGTGGGACCAATGTTGAGTGAACTTTTTAGTGCAGTTGGCATGATAAGCATTTTGATACCTATTTCTGGCCAATCGGAGTGATGCAACTCCGAAAGCTATCATGTTTGGTTCCCTATTTTGGAAAAGTAGGGGGTGTCAAAAAAAAACCCATCGGCCTGAATCCGACCCGAGTCCGGCCCAAAAGTCAATGGTCTGAATCCGGTCCGGATCGGTCAATGGCCCAGCCCGAACATACCGTGGGCCGGACTCGGGCCGCCACCTTGAGCCCGCAGCCCGGGATGATAGGAAGGCCGAAAGCTCGGCCCGAGAGCTCGATATAATTACTGTATACTTATTATATATATCCGGACTCGGTTTATAAAAATTTAAGGACATACTGGTTATGACTTGTCTAAAGTTGTAAATGATAAGCCTTCAAACTCCCTTGTGTACAAATTTTTATTAAACATCTTATTTTTAGTCTAAATCCAGCCCGGTCCAAAAATTTCAAATATATGTATACCCAAACCGGTCCGAGCTCAAATCCTTCGGCCTGAGGCCCGACCAGGCCCAGCCCAACGGGCCCATCCAGTCTTGGCATTTCTAGACCTGGCCCGGCACGGCTCGTCTTACACCCCTATAGGGAAGGATGCGGACGGATACAACCCCCAAAATAACTTAGGCAGTTTTTATCTAAAGGTCACCCTCTCTTTTGCTTTTGTTATCTGTGTGCAAATCGTCGCACGTCGTCGCGGCTACCTCTACCACCGGCAGCCTGGGTAAATTTAAATTTGTAAAAAAAAATTTAAGTCTTCATCAATTGTTTCTTTCGGATATTCTTTAGAACGTGGGGAGTGGGGATCAGTTCTTCAGCCCTTTGTTACGAAGCAGCGAGGGAGGGTTGTGGGATCGGTTACCCATTTTGCAGAATCTCGAGGCCACATCCCTCAACTATGGGCTATTGCTTTCCCTCTACTTCCCCCCTCCCCCCTTGTTGTCTTCTTATTTTTGAGAAATCCCTCTTGGTGAATGAGGGGGGGGGGGGGGGGGGGGGGAGGGTCCCTTACAGGTTTATAAAAGAAAGAAAAACATACAAACTATGCCTAAAGAGCATGAAACATCCAAAGGGGAACCCCGGCCAACAAGACCTATCACGAAAACCAAGAAACTCTAACAAGAAGAACAAAAAACCCAAGGTCATAAGAATTCGAATTCTTGCCTTTCCAACTCACGGATTTGAACTAAAAAGGATTTCAAACCCGTCTCTTGTTGTCTCTCTTGTTCTCAGCTCCCTTTTTTCTTTATTATTTGGCTGCTGAGTTCCTAAAGGTCGTGCTCGAGGTTTGCTTGTACATTCTCTGAGGCGTACCGACAAAAAGAAAGTTCGTTGATCCGGGGTTTGTTGCATCTCTAGCTTCCGGTGTCGTGAAACCAGCACAGGAGGGGCACATCTTGGATTTTAGGACTTCGTCTAGTCGTGCTTCGATCCCAGGCCAACTCTATTCCTCTATTTTTACGCTTGTACCTTTAATCCACTAATATATCAATTCTACTCTGTCTCATCGCTGTTTTTATATTGTCAAAACTATTCACATAGATTCAATTTACTCTATATTAGTTATTTCATCTCTTAGTTCATATTATCACTGTATCACTTAGATCTTGTGGGTGCATAATCTGGTTAACGTCCGACAATGGGTAACGCAGCTCTGTCTGGGACCTATAAAGACAACAGTACGTGGGACCCGCGCCCCTGCCTGGGGTCCACAAAGATGGCAGTGGGACATGCAGCTCTGTCTGGGGTCCACGAAGAGTAATGTGGGACCCACAGCCTTGCCTGCGGCCCATGCACACTGTCTAGGGTCTGGTGAATCCCCTCCCAAGTATTCACCAAAACCCCGGATATTTCTAGGAATATTCCATGAATATTTTTCACAAATCAAACCCCTTTAAATAGCCAACCTTATAAACAATCCATATCCAGAATTCCAAACCATAATCCTACTTTCTGTTTTCCAGAGCTCCCAAAGCTTTTTGGTTTTCAGACTCCATCTGAGATTACTCCACCCTCTGTCTACTTGTAAGAAGCACTCATCGGCCTGTCGAAAGTAGCTCTACTTTTGATCCAGAGATAGTAGATTCAAAGGTTGCGCCTTACCGCACGGAGGCGTAGGCTTCGGCCGAACTTCGTCACCACATCCTGTATTAACTCTCTCTCTCTCTCTCTCTCTCTCTCTCTCTCTCTAGTGCTTGATTGACAACTCAGTAAGTGACAGCTCAGTGCTTCGAAGCACGCCACATACCGAAGGGTAAAACCTTTAATCAACTATAGGTACGACGGCCGAAATCCTCCCCCATAGATCTCACTGCACTATTTTCATGTAGCATGACCATTAATTCCTCTCCATATACATTCTTGCATGCACTATTGAAAAGAGGGATTCCATTTGAATAAACGAGTACTTTGTTAGCTCATTCATCTCCAACCCTTACTCAAATTTTTACTCAAATATGAGTAAAAATTTGAATAAAAACCCAATCTAATCCTAAATACTCTAGTCCTTACTCAAATTTGAGTAAAACTCAATCTGATAAAAGCACTCCAGTTCTTTTATTCAGATTTTTTACTCAAATCTTAGTATAACTCAAAATTGGATGGCACGTTTGTAAATAGAAAGGCCCTGGGGGATGACCGCTAGAATTTGGTATGGGATTTAAGTCTCGCTCGATTTGGTGAAAATTTTGAGTAAAACTTAGTTTGGTAAAAGTCTGAGTAAATGTCTGGAGCTATTTTTTAGGTGTTTTTACTCGAATTCAAATATGAGTGATTATTTGATTAAGGACTAGATATATTCTTATTTAGCTACAAATTTCACTTGATATAATAATAAGTTGATTTGAAACTGCCGAGGCCTACTCAGGTCACCAACGACAATGAGACATGTGCGGTTAACACGCGATCTAGTGT
>CANTAL010000416.1:100000-105000 GCA_947650365.1 Chamaelirium japonicum | reverse complement strand
GGAGACTTAGCATTGCTATCACAAGAGTTGAAAAACCTTATGGACAACCTAATATTCTTGCGGAATATATAGCTTTACAATTAAAAAGTAGAGTTTCGTTTCGAAAGGCAATGAAAAAAGCTATTGAATTAACTGAACAAACGGATACAAAAGGAATTCAAGTGCAAATCGCAGGACGTATCGACGGAAAAGAAATTGCACGTGTCGAATGGATCAGAGAAGGTAGGGTTCCCCTACAAACAATTCGCGCTAAAATTGATCATTGTTCCTATACAATTCGAACTATCTATGGAGTATTAGGCATAAAAATTTGGATATTTGTAAACGAGGAGTAATGGACCTTTATTTGTCTTACCATTATGCCCAGTGATAGAAGAAAAAATGAAAAACTGTTTCATTCTTTTTCAATTAAATCAAACAAAAATGAACAATTCAAATTCTATAAGGTTGAATAAAAATTAGATTGACTATTTAATTTAGTATAATTAATTGCTATGCTTAGTGTGTGACTCGTTAGTTTTTTCTTTAAAGTTTTTAGTTGGGATTCAAAGAAAAGAATTGAACGACCCGACCCCTACTATGTGGGTGCTATCAACTTAGTAACTATATAAACTAATAATAAACTTATTGCTTCGTATTGTCGAGATTCCAAGAAACAGTCACTATATGACTGGATCGATCATATAGTTGTAGCAACTGAAATTTTTTCCATAAATCATATATATATATAATATATAATAATATTAATATATATATATAAATCTAATTCTAGGTTGTGAAGCACAAATATAGGGATGTGGATAAATGGAAGATGATAGAAAGGGAGACAAAAAATATAAATGATATATGATTCCAATATGTATGGTCTATGAATCATCTCATAAAAGAAAAGGCAGTGTGATAAAGCATTAATACGTAATAAGATAAAGCATCAATACTAATATAAATAATAAAGAGCCCCGGGTTAATAGAAACTGAGGAGATTGATCCCGGAACGAATTTTTGGGGGGGCTCCGTTGCAGAGTTCAGGCCTAACCATTAATAGAGAAGCTATGAGAACGACAGAACCTGTGATTGTATAGGATTCTATTGAAAACGAATCCTAATGATTCATTGGGTGGGATGGCGGAACGAACCAAGAACAAATTGATTTATTCTGAAAGGTCATGGATTGACCCGACGAATGAATCAAGAAAGAGTCAATATTCGCCCGCGAAACCTTTATTTTTTATTTATTGGATTACGGGCGTGATTGATAAAGGTAAAAATAAGGATTCGTTATGTTATAAAAAATCATTATGTATATGTATATGTATAAATATACATAAAAGAAATATATACGTCGGCTGTATATACAAGATATACAGCTTACTATATAACAAAAACAAATTAAATATCAATAAATCCCATTCATTACATTACTAATATCTATTAAATAGATGTGTATATGGAATATTCTTGAATCATTTCATTCGCGAGAAGCTGGATGAGAAGAAACTCTCATGTCCGGTTCTGCAGTAGAGATGGAATTAAGAAACAACCATCTACTATAACCCCAAAAGAACCAGATTTCGTAAACAACATAGAGGAAGAATGAAGGGAATATCTTGTCGAGGCAATCATATTTGTTTTGGAAGATACGCTCTTCAGGCACTTGAACCCGCCTGGATCACGGCTAGACAAATAGAAGCAGGACGAAGGGCAATGACACGATATGTGCGTCGTGGTGGAAAAATATGGGTACGTATATTTCCCGACAAACCCGTTACAGTAAGACCCACGGAAACACGTATGGGTTCGGGAAAGGGATCCCCCGAATATTGGGTATCCGTTGTTAAGCCGGGTCGAATACTTTATGAAATGGGCGGAGTCTCAGAAACCGCAGCCAGAGCAGCTATTTCAATAGCTGCGTGCAAGATGCCTATACGAACTCAATTTGTTATTGCAGGATAGGGATGTAGAAATAAAAAAAAAAAAGGGGGGGTATTGAGGATGAAAAGCGCAAGTTTATTTATTTCTGGACAGACAATATTTCTCTTTTTCCTTTGAATTGAAATAACAGATTCAAATAAAATGATATGATTCAACCTCAGACCCTTTTGAATGTAGCGGATAACAGCGGAGCTCAAAAATTGATGTGTATTCGAATCATAGGAGCTGGTAATCACCGATATGCTCATATTGGTGACGTTATTGTTGCTGTAATTAAAGAAGCAGTACCAAATATGTCTCTAGAAAGATCAGAAATAATTAGGGCTGTAGTTGTACGTACATGTAAAGAACTCAAACGTGACAACGGTATGATAATACGATATGATGACAATGCCGCAGTTGTTATTGATCGAGAAGGAAATCCAAAAGGAACTCGAGTTTTTGGTGCGATCGCTCGGGAATTGAGACAACTGAGTTTTACTAAAATAGTTTCATTAGCTTCCGAAGTATTATAAATACCAGTAGATTAGATTATGATCTAGTAGGGTATCTGAAATAGATCAATTAGTAGATTGTGTCTCACGCATATACTTTGTAATATAATAGTAATATAATAATAATAATTTGAATTTGAATAATATATAATATTATATATAATGATAAAATAAAAATAAAACAAAGAAAAAAACATGTTGATTGTATCAAAATTAGGAGGTACAAATAATTATAGTTCGTCATGGGTAAGGATACTATTGCCGATATAATAACTTCTATAAGAAATGCTGACATAGATAAAAAAGGAACGGTTCGAATAGCATCTACTAATATTGCCGAAAACATTGTTAAAATACTTCTACGAGAAGGTTTTATTGAAAACGTTCGGAAACATCAGGAAGGTAACAAATATTTCTTGGTTTCAACCCTGCGACATAGAAGGACTAGAAAAAGAATATATAGAACTATTTTCAAGCGTATCAGCCGACCCGGTCTACGAATCTATTCCAACTATCAACGAATTCCTAAGATTTTAGGTGGAATGGGGATTGTAATTCTTTCTACTTCTCGAGGTATAATGACAGATCGAGAAGCTCGACTGGAAAGAATTGGGGGAGAAATTTTGTGTTATATATGGTGATCCTCCCCCTCCGGTATCCTAATTTTATCTCTAACTTCCTTCCCATTTATTTGTGAAATAGAGAGGAAAAGTGAGTTATATAACCCTTCCTCTATTAGTTGATACTTCAAGGGGGTTACCCGGAATGAAAGAACAAAAATTGATTCATGAAGGTTTAATTATCGAATCACTTCCAAACGGCATGTTCCGAGTCCGTTTAGATAATGAAGATCGAATTCTAGGTTATGTTTTGGGGAAGATCCGGAGCAGTTTTATACGGATACTACCAGGAGATAGAGTAAAAATCGAAGTAAGTCGTTATGATTCAACCCGGGGACGTATAATTTATAGACTTCGCAACAAAGATTCGAACGATTAGGTGATTTTTTGAAACATTTCTTTCGTGGGGATACAATTCGAGGTTAAAAAATAAAGAAACTCTTTTCAAAGGGGCAGATTCAGAATTAAGGGAAGGAATGAGAAATATGAAAATAAGGGCTTCTGTTCGTAAAATTTGTGAAAAATGTCGACTGATCCGTAGGCGCGGACAGATTAGAGTGATTTGTTCCAATCCGAGACATAAACAAAGACAAGGGTAATCTTTCTAAAAAGAACTTCCTCGGACTAAAGGAAGGATCCGTGTAAAAAGAAAGGATCTGTTTTAACATGAGATAGATATCTCCGTATCTTTCTATATATTCCTGACTCATATATTTATGAGATAATAAAATATGACAAAACCTATACCAAGAATTGGTTCACGTAAGAATGGACGTAGAATACCAAAAGGAGTTATTCATGTTCAAGCAAGTTTTAACAATACTATTGTAACTGTTACAGATGTACGAGGTTGGGTGGTTTCTTGGGCCTCCGCGGGTACTTCTGGATTCAAGGGCACAAGAAGAGGAACACCCTATGCTGCTCAAGCAGCAGCATTCAATGCTATTCGTACAGTACAGGGTATGCAACGAGCAGAAGTTATGATAAAAGGCCCCGGTCTCGGAAGAGATGCAGCATTACGAGCCATTCGTAGAAGTGGTATACTATTAAGTTTCGTACGTGATGTAACACCTATGCCACATAATGGGTGTCGACCTCCTAAAAAAAGACGTGTGTAGAAATAAGACTTAAACCGATTTCAAGAGAAATAAATGATTCAATGATCTGATCAAATAATAATATTAGTATGGTTCGAGGGGAAGTAGCAGGATCCATTCGAACACTACAGTGGAAGTGTGTTGAATCAAGAGTAGACAGTAAGCGTCTTTATTATGGTCGTTTCATTCTGTCCCCGCTTATGAAAGGTCAGGCCGATACCATAGGTATTGCCATGCGAAGGGCTTTACTTAGAGAAATAGAAGGAACATGTATCACACGCGCAAAATCCGAGAAGGTACCACATGAATATTCTACGATAGTAGGTATTGAAGAATCAGTACACGAAATTTTAATAAATTTGAAAGAAATTGTATTGAGAAGTAATCTCTATGGAGTTAGAGACGCATCCATTTGCGTCAGGGGTCCTAAATACGTAACCGCTCAGGATATAGTCGCGCCACCTTCTGTGGAAATAGTTGACACGACACAGCATATAGCTAACCTGACGGAACCCATTGATTTGTGTATTGGATTACAAATCAAGAGAGATCGCGGATATCATATGAAATTCACAAATCACTCTCAATCTCAAGATGGAAGTTATCCTATAGATTCTGTATCCATGCCTGTTCGAAATGCAAATCATAGTATTCATTCTTATAGGAATGGGGATGAAAAACAAGAGATACTTTTTATAGAAATATGGACGAATGGAAGTTTAACTCCTAAGGAAGCACTTTATGAAGCTTCTCGTAATTTGATTGATTTATTTATTCCTTTTCTACAGGCAGAGGAAAAAGAAGAGGACATTAACTTCAAGGAAAATAAAAACAGATTTACTCTACTCCCTTTTTAC
>CANTAL010000416.1:72500-95000 GCA_947650365.1 Chamaelirium japonicum | reverse complement strand
TAGTTGCTGAGCCATACCACATAGTTCCAGCAACTACGAAAGCCGCAAAAAAAACAGCAGCGATACTACTGGAAAGTACAGTTTCAATATTGCCCATACGTAATCCTTTGTATAGACGTTGAGGCGGACGGACACTAAGATGGAATAGGCCCGCTAATATGCCCAATGTACCCGCTGCAATATGATGAGAGGCGATTCCTCCCGGAACAAAAGGATCAAAACCTTCCGCGCCCCACGCTGGATTTACAGGTTGTACTTTTCCAGTTAGCCCATAAGGATCGGACAACCATATTCCAGGACCATACAAACCTGTTACATGAAATGCGCCAAAGCCAAAGCAAGCCAATCCTGAGAGAAATAAATGAATTCCAAAGATCTTTGGCAAATCCAAAGAAGGTTTTCCCGTACGTTCATCAGAGAATATTTCTAGGTCCCAATATACCCAATGCCAGATAGCTGCCAAGAAGCACAAACCAGAAAACAAAATATGTGCCCCCGCCACACCTTCATAACTCCAAATACCCGTATTCGTTATAGTTCCTCCTGAAATACTCCAACCGCCCCATGAATTGGTTATTCCTAAACGAGTCATAAAGGGTATAACGAACATACCTTGTCTCCACATTGGATCAAGAACGGGGTCAGAGGGATCAAAAACCGCTAATTCGTATAAAGCCATCGAACCGGCCCAACCAGAAACTAGAGCTGTATGCATTATATGGACAGAAAGCAATCGACCGGGATCATTCAATACGACAGTATGAACACGATACCAAGGCAAACCCATGAAAGACCCCCTTATCAAAAAAAAAAAAAAATAGACACTATGTAACTTTATCGCATTGGAAAAGACTATACTCGGTACCTAATCTTTTTAGTAGATTCTGTATAAGAAAGGGTTAATATTTATTCCGTTCCATTAAAAATAAGGGAACATTTCTGTTCGTAAGAACAAAGAGAAGCAGATTTATTCTATACCCGATAAGTACCAATACGCAATGGGGATTGATCCCATTTTTTTGGAACGAATGCATAGATACTTGTTTATCATTCACATGATTGACCCATTCGTTAAAATTTGTTCATTCTGTATTCTTCTATAAATTATACAATCTATGTATAATATGGATAAAATAGAATAAAAAGAAAAAAATGATGAAGACAATAAACCCATTGTTACGTTTCCATATTAAAGTGAAATATAGTACTTCATTTTTTTTTTTCTTTCATTTTATGCCCGTTGGTGTTCCAAAAGTACCTTTTCGGACTCCTGGAGAGGAAGATGCGGTTTGGGTTGACGTATAGTGCGACTTGTCAGACATATTGGGTCATATGGAATTTACCCGTTCTCTTCCCCGATCGAGATATCCTCTGTTTTGCCCAAGAAATATTGATTGAATCATCAATCATTCGGAGCGTGAAGTACAATTAGATCCATTTATATTGGGGATCCATATTATCAATTAGAAGAATTTATGGTTGACTTGGACCGATAAAATAAAGTATCCAGGCTCCGTTCAGAAAATACCAAATTGGTAATGTACAATTACTACTTGTATCATAAACATTCTTATGCTTACTATAGGAATGATTTCAAACTGACAATCAATGAAATAGAAATAATAGTATGATGAAGACATCGAATAGCTGAGAGAAAGCATGAAACAAAAAAAAAAAAGAAAAAGTAGAAAAAGAAGTGGTACTGAGATCATTTGCCCTATATGTGCAAATAGAATTCCGACAGATCTTTACCCGGAGTAGAACATGAACCTAAAAGAATTGAAAGGGCCCATTCAGGAACAAGAAAATGACATCGTGATTTGAATCTCGATGAAACAATACATCAATGGGGGTTAGTTCAATAAGTTCGGTAAATTTTTTTTTAGGGAGGGGCCTCCTTTTTTTAGAAAAATAGAAAAAAGCCCGCCCTTCATTAGAAAAAACCCGGTTACAAAAAAAAGAAATAAGACTTGAATCGACACATTGATTTTTTTTGTTCGCAATCTTTTTTTGAACCGTATGCATTCAAAGGTGCACGTGCGGTTCCTAAGGGATACAATTTTGTCCTAATCAACCGACTTCATCGAGAAAGATTACTTTTTTTAGGCCAAGAAGTTGATAGCGAGATATCAAATCAACTTGTTGGTCTCATGGTATATCTCAGTATAGAAGATAATACTAGGGATCTTTATTTGTTTATAAACTCTCCCGGCGGATGGGTAATACCAGGAATAGCCATTTATGATACTATGCAATTTGTACCACCCGAAGTACATACAATATGCATGGGGTTAGCTGCTTCAATGGGATCTTTCATTCTGGTTGGAGGAGAAATTACCAAACGTCTAGCATTCCCTCACGCTTGGCGCCAATGGGTTTTTATTTGAAAAAAACTCTGCCTTCACCATATTAAATATGAATAATCGAATATGAATAAAATATGAATAATAAGTAATAATAGCATGGCACTTTCAGTTCGATATGAACAAACCATTATTGTTTTTTCATAACATGAGATTTTGTATCGAGATAGTAGTATGAAAAAGAAAAAAAGCTTATTTCCGATTGGATCTTATGTGTCGGGAGTACATTTCCGCGTCACAAACCATTTTTCTTCCACACCAGAAGCCTTTTTATGATATTTATTAAATGAAGAGTACGAAAATAAAAAAAAATCAATTTTTCCTTATTTCATCGTATCAGAAAAACACTTTGGGATTGCTAAATCACAGACGAAATAAATAAATATATATAAAGCAACAGAACCATCATAGTATTTTTTTTACTCTTATCTTACGAAAAGAAGGACGGTAAATGGATTATTCAACCATCTAGACGGTATGGATTTTATTTCTTTCTTCAATGGAAGGGGGAGGGGAGTAGGGGGAGTCAATTCCATTGCAGAGCCGTATGCAATGTACAAAAGATGCCCGTACGGTTGTTCAATTCTATTTTTTCTTCTCTTCTTGTTATTTTTTATCCCTTTAGTCCGCCCAATCATGCGAGTATAGAAGAACCATTAATGATGTTATATCAATTCATCAGGGTTATGATTCACCAACCTGCTAGTTCTTTTTATGAGGCACAAGCAGGGGAATTTCTCCTAGAAGCGGAAGAATTACTGAAACTCCGCGAAACCATCACAAAGGTTTATGTAAAAAGAACCGGCAACCCTTTGTGGGTTGTATCCGAAGACATGGAAAGGGATGTTTTTATGTCAGCAACAGAAGCCCAAGCTCATGGCATTGTTGATCTTGTAGCGGTCGAAAATCAAAATACCGAGGATTTCGTGTAAATCAACAATGCCATTTCAAACCATAATTCGAATTTTCCACGATTTGATATTGACTAGAAATAATTCATAATCATCAATCATAAATCAGGTTAAGATCAATCTAAACCAACCCATTCTATAATTCTATATATAGAATATATATACAACATGCCAACTATTAAACAACTTATTAGAAACACAAGACAGACAATAAGAAATGTCACGAAATCCCCCGCTCTTCGAGGATGTCCTCAGCGTCGAGGAACATGTACTAGGGTGTATGTGCGACTCGTTTAGATCATGAATTCAAACAAATGAAACAATTTTTTCAGTATCACTATCAAGGATTAGTACCATTGAATAGGATAGATAGAGTGGAAGAAGGCCATTTAATTTACTATCTAAAAACGAAGATCTATCATCTACCCATATTGTTGTGTATTGTGTATGGAATTTATGGTTTCCATTGGTGCAAATCCAATCACCTCAATTTGAGATGAGAATCAATCCCCCATTGGTAGCAAATGGTTATCCATTAAGCGGAGGAAATGATATTATAAAAAGCAAAAATATTATGCTCCTATTCTTGAAAGAACGGACTAACAGGGTCAGCTACCTAGCCAACTTTCATAATTAAATGTCGTCACTGTATGATAGCTCTTATTGTGAAAGGCCTATTACTGTATAATTGATGGGTAGAGCCAAAGACTGTGAACTATACAAGTTAACAATACCATTTGATTAAATGAGAGAAGAGGCTCCGGTGCATAGAGAGAACCTCACCGTTTAAGAAGTAACCATAGAAACGATGGAACCCACTATTTTTTTTTTTTTTTTGTATCGGTAGAATTTCTTATTTCCAGGTGAACTAAATGCCTGGAAAGTATAAAAATGGTGGTTGGGAAGGTCATAGTAGCAAAAGCCATTGGAATTTATATTTTATATATCGGAAGAATCCGTTTTGTTATTAATGGACTGGGGGGAGGGGGGAAGAATGACTGAAAGAAGAGAAATCAATTAGTTATTCATTAAAGTTTCATTTGATTCAATGACCAGAGTTAGACGAGGATATACAGCTCATAGGCGTCGAACAAAAATTCGTTTATTTGCATCAACCTTTAAAGGGGCTCGTTCAAGACTTACTCGAACGACTACTCAACAGAAAATAAGAGCTTTGGTTTCTTCTCGTCGAGATAGAGGCAGGCAAAAGAGAAATTTTCGTCGTTTATGGATTACTCGGATAAATGCAGTAACTCGCGAGAATAAGGTATTCTATAGTTATAGTCGATTAATACGCAATCTGTACAAGAAGCAATTGCTTCTTAATCGTAAAATACTTGCGCAACTAGCTATATCAAATAAGAATTGTCTTCACATGATTTCCAATAAGATTATTAAATAAAGTAGATTTTAAAGTAATATACAGGAATGATTGAAACAGAATTCCCCGGAGAATGAACTCCGGGAAAGATGGAATAAAAATAAATTAAGATTAAGTAGTAGGAATGAACGAACATGTTTCAAAAAAAAAAGATTTATTCTTTCCCCATTTTTTTCTTATAACACAACAATAAAATCTGGATTCTAGGCTTTTTCGAAGAAAACATCAATCTGAGCTTGAGTTCCGATTGGAGTTTTGACTCAATTGAGGAATATGCCTATTTATTTCTGGTTCTAGGACCAGTAGTTCTAGGGATCGACTCGGCTCTCTCAAATTGTTTCTCATTATTAAGAAAAGGTAACGAAGATAAAATACGAGCTTGTTTTATAGCAATAGTAATTAATCGTTGTTGTTTCAAGGTTAATCTATTCACCCGTCTAGATAATATTTTTCCTTGTTCACTAATAAATCGACCAATTAAACTCATGTTTCTATAATCAATTCGATCCCCCGATCCAATTTGGGGCAAACGCCTACGAAAAGAGAGCTTGGATTTACGAAAAGGTTGCTTGGATTTATCCATGGTTTATTCCTTATTTCTAAAATTCTATTTCTTTATTCATTTCAGATCCGGCCAAAATAGGGTTGGTTTGATTTGTATATTATATATGTTAAATTCTTCCCCTTTCTGTTCCTTGGAATTGGAATGGAAAGATCAAACACGCGTTCCGTTCGATCTATTTCTTTATTTCCCCATGAATCGTATATTTGTGACAATAGCAACAAAATTTTTTCAACTCTAATCGACTGGGTGTATTGTGTCGATTTTTTTGAGTAATATATCTAGAAATGCCCGGCGATTCTTTATTGCCGCCCTTTCGGACACAACTGGTACATTCCAAAATAACTCTGACTCTGACATCTTTACAACACGCGATCTAGTGTCCTTTGGATTTTGGATCGACTTAACTTAACCTTTCTATTTTCGATCCGAAAATAAAAAAGATTAATAGAAGTTACTAACTATAAATTAATTCAATTTATAAAAATTTCGTTATAATTAATATTAATTTGTAATTTATATTAATAGAGTAATATAATAATTAAGTAATACAATTTTTTTTTTTTTCTAACTATCAATTATTCCTATCCTAATCCAAGTATTTTATTTAAGTATCTTCTTTCTATGCTATGATTTTGTGGAACCTGCCCTAGGCTGGACCCATATTTCCCTTTCTATTCTCCCAAATTTGATTTTTGATTCGCTGGATTTTTGCTGAGGTTCAATACATTTTTTTCTTTATCTTTACTTCTTATCCTAAAGAACTAAAAAAAAAAGAGGGCGAAGATTAGTCACGCCACATAAAATTTTATCTCTCATTTTCTTAATTTCTCGCATATCAATAACTAGACTAGAATGAAAAAAAGGGAAATGACAAAGCATCTGGGAATAAACGATTAATCTCTATCAATAGACCCGCTAAAGACCCAAACCATAGAGTAGTTAGCACGGGTGCCGTGGAGAGATATGTTTTTATATCTCGCATTGAAAATCCTCCTTCTTTATTGTTTATTGTAATACATATACATATATTATATAGTCAGATGCCGTAGTTCAAGATCATTTGT
Organism: Chamaelirium japonicum; assembly: GCA_947650365.1. Lineage (NCBI taxonomy): Eukaryota > Viridiplantae > Streptophyta > Magnoliopsida > Liliales > Melanthiaceae > Chamaelirium > Chamaelirium japonicum. Next base: position 88,716 of record CANTAL010000416.1, on the reverse strand, counting down.
ATTTATTTTTACGCATAATTCCTAACTAAGCAGGATATGTCCAATGATCCGTAGATGAGATTTTATTGTCCCTAAAAAAAAAAAAAGGCAAGAAAATTGTATATAGATCGAGGATAAAATAACAATGTGGAAAACGAGACAGGATGTTTTACAATGGACACCTGTAAAACAATTTTTAAAAGGGATGTAGCGCAGCTTGGTAGCGCATTTGTTTTGGGTACAAAATGTCACGGGTTCAAATCCTGTCATCCCTACCTATTACTTCTCCTATGGGAAATAACGAGGGATTAATTGAGATCGATTAAAATTGGACATAATATTTTATTTTTGCATACTATATCTATCAATCTATTTTGATTTTGTATGTATGCAAGCAATTTTTGGGGTACAAAAAAATCCTTTTCCTTACATTCGTATCTCCTATCATAAGAAAGCGCTCTTAGTTCAGTTCGGTAGAACGTGGGTCTCCAAACCCGATGTCGTAGGTTTCAAATCCTACAGAGCGTGATTCTGTTTATGTTATGTCGAATCACATACAATAAAATAACTTCATAAAGTTCAATTTCAACTTTCATTTGACCTCCCACAAGGAAGAGGAGGTCAAATGAAAAAAAAAAATGTTTTTGAATCAAAGATCCAATTGATCACCGCGTCTGTATTGTAAATATGCAGTTACAAATAATCCTGCCAAAGTAATAGGAATTAGACCTAAAACGATTCCAAATAGAAAAACTTCAATCATTTCGATTTTTTTGAGGAAATAACAAAAAAAAGGGGGGGGGGGGAGGTAAAATCTTATCCCTAAATATTAATCTGAATTATCCGTGAATCTCAATGACCAAGAATTGGCAATTCCCGCGCCCGCGGGAAGGAATTATAGAATACCTGGAATCTAGAGAAATATTTATTTTTATGATTATGAATTGTTCATTCAATTCATTTCAAATAAGTCGTATCTTGTTCAAACCAACCAATAGAGCCGGGGTTATAGTTGAAGCAGCCAGTAGAAACCGAAATAACTAGTTATAGTAGGCATGAAAGAGTTAAATTAGATACGTTTTTTTGCTACATATGTTGATAAAAAACTTACCTAGATAGTTTAGTTCCAATTTGAAAGTTCTTGATTCATCAGTCATTACATTATAGATGGCACTAAAAAAAGATAGAGTGCCATAGATAGAAATAAAAAAAAAATTAGAATAATATTAATAGTAATACTGTATCGTGTCACTTCATTAAAAAGTGAAATTTCTATTTCAGTCATTTTTGAATAAAAGAATTTTATTTTTAAATAATTTTAATTTTGATCATTTCTTTTTCAATAGGATCTAATCCATTTTGAATCGAACGGTCCGATACCGCCTTTTATTTATTTTTACTTATTTGATTCAGTACAGTAAGAGGTTGATTAATTGTCCCATAATATCTCGAATAAGAATAAAAAAAAAAAGTTTCCCACGATTTATCAAAAAAATAAAACCCTTACTTTATTTTATTTCGGGTCCAACTCGATTCGGAGACGAGGAACTTCCTTTACCCTTTTAGGTTCTACATCCTGTCTTTTGATATTATAGAGTTCCGTCCTTTTAGTTTGATCAATAAAGAAAAGAACCTTGCTTTTGATCGAATGTAACAACGCTTGCATCGCGAATATTTATTGATTGTTCCAACTATGTTCTGTTTCTTTCATCAAATACTATCTATCATAATGTATTTATTCTATCATAATAATAATGTATTTATTCTTTATTGTATTGTGTTTCGAACAAAAAAAATTTTAAACCATAAAAGGGATTGATAAATTTCGCATATAATTGAATTGTGTCAATATGATAATATTTTTCATGAATTATTAGAATCTATTAATTTACACTTTACTTTCTCAAGATCTTTAATTTCTATCTATTACGAAACCGATATGGGAATCTTATAAGGAATTTGAAGAATTTTCTATTGATCTATCCCATAACATAAAGTTATGCATATACAAACAAGGAACAAAAAGGGAAGAAACAAATTATGTACCATTTCATTTCGGTACTAATTGAGACTGCGTTGCTGTGCCGGAGGAAGGATAGCTATACTAATTTGGTATACTCTAAATACACCCTCGGTTAAAAATTGACGATCTCACAATTATGAGATATCAGTAGTTTTCTATTTACCGATCCCATTCCATCTTTCACAGAATCTATTTCCTTTTTTAAATGTACAAGAATTTTTGGAGCTCAGCATGTCTGGAAGCACGGGAGAACGTTCTTTTGCTGATATTATTACCAGTATTCGATACTGGGTCATTCATAGCATTACTATACCTTCCCTATTCATTGCGGGTTGGTTATTCGTCAGTACGGGTTTAGCTTACGATGTGTTTGGAGTCCTCGGCCAAACGAATATTTCACAGAGAGCCGACAAGGGATTCCATTAATAACTGGCCGTTTTGATTCTTTTGAACAACTCGATGAATTTTGTAGATCCTTTTAGGAGGCCTCCAATGACCATAGATCGAAACTATCCAATTTTTACAGTGCGATGGTTGGCTGTTCATGGACTAGCTGTACCTACCGTTTCTTTTTAGGGTCAATATCAGCAATGCAGTTCATCCAACGATAAACTAATTCGAAGAATTATAGAGCTATGACACAATCAAACCCGAATGAACAAAATGTTGAATTGAATCGTACCAGTCTATACTGGGGTTTATTACTCATTTTTGTACTTGCTGTTTTATTTTCCAATTATTTCTTCATTGAGAAGAAAGAAGGAGAATAGTAGGAATTCTCTTATCCAATATCCAATTCGGAAGGGTACCCACCCTCATAAATTATCCATGACTGTTTTTGTCTCAGCATGACCATTTGATGAAATGTGGAGGAAAGTGGGGGAAATGGCCGATACTACTGGAAGGATTCCTCTTTGGATGATAGGTACTGTAACTGGTATTCCTGTGATCGGTTCAATAGGTATTTTCTTTTACGGTTCATATTCCGGGTTGGGCTCATCTCTGTAGTAATCAGATGGACCGGATTGTAGGCATGAAAAAGTAAGAACTCAGCGGGGCCTTACCGCTATAATCGGGGGATAAGGCCCCGCGGAGTTCTTACTCTTAGACTTAGAGTGAGACTCTGATCTATTCCATTTAATGTATTCCATAACATACAAATTGGAAAGTTATCCAGTCAACATAATCCAAATATTATATTCATAGAATAACAAAACAGAGATTCTTGGCTCTGATGTTTCAACCCGCTCTATTCTTTTTTCTTCTGATGTTTTTGAAGACTTGAATCTATTGATTGATTCATAGTTTCTGCCGTTCCTCAAAAATATTAACTCTTTCAAAAAAAAAAAATAAGTAATGAATCGATTATCTGTTTAAATCCATATAATATATTATATGGATTTATACAGATAAGACATCCTGCAAATCATTTATATAACTATACTAATAAAGCCTTACTCTTACTCTATAAAAAATCGAAAGATAAAATAAAAACTTGATGAGATAATCAATAATAATTAATAATTTTGATGCGCGCAAAAATCTAATCTGCTTTTCAACCGGAAGAGTAAAAGTATTTTTTGTTTGAATAATTTTTCTTTTATTAAGTTAGAAGTTTAAAGGTTAATTGAATAATGAAGAAGTTCTATTTATTCAATGCCCTAACCCCTTTTGTTTGTCCACTACTTCTTATGAATCTAAACAAAGGGCTTTCAATAGACCGAAAAAGAAGGGGAATTTGTAATCTTTGACGAACAGACGAAGGGGAGAAAAAATCATTATTATTTCGATACAAGACGACACAAGAAAGGGGTTCCGCCCTTTCTTGTGTCGAATAGAAAATGAGGAAGACCTGTAATCCCCACTAGAAGTATTTGTTCCTTTTGTTTATCCCGACCTTTCCTTGTACTCTCTTTCTTTGTATTTTGATTCCTATTGTTATTACCAGGAATGGGATGGATACAAGTAATGAATTCCAGACATCCTGCAAAAACAGTATAAACAAAGCAAGCAAGGGGGTTGACAGAATTTTTTGATCATACATAATTATAATTGTATCGATCGGCAATAAAATAATTCGGCGCTTTTTACCAGCTCCATGTTAAGAAATCTCTGGATCTAGAAATTCATTTCGTACAATTGAACCTTTTCAAACTGTTTCTTTTTAAGAACCAAAAAAATTTGTGCCAAAATAACAGATGCCAAGAAGAGCAAAAGGCTTTGGATGCGTAATGGATCTTGAAGCACTATTTTCTGCATCTCCCTGACCAAACCCTCCCACATTAGGATTGCTTGTTAATGGTTGATCAAGCTTGATGGATTCGCCCTCTGAAACAAGAAGTTCTGGCCCTGGAGGTATAATATCAACCACTTGATGTCCATCCGATGCATCAACTATGGATATTTCATATCCCCCCTTTCCTTTACGTACTATTCTGCTTACTATTCCTGTCGATGTAGCATTATAGACTGTATTGTTACCTCTTGCTCCCATCGGGATAAATCTGACCCCTCCCTCTATTCCCACCTACATATATGGGATATTTTAAGAAGTGAACGTCTTTCTTCGTAGCAGGGTCTGGGGAGAGAATGGGAAAGACAATTTCATTATATTTCTGACCGGGAACGGGACCTATCACAAGAATATTTCTTTTATTGGGACGATAACTCTGAAAAGTTAGATTTCCCGTCTTTTCTTTCATCTCGGAGAAATACGATCAGGGGGGGCTAATTCGAATCCCTCGGGTAAAATAAGAAGAGCCCCTACATTCAGGGCCCCTTTTTTACCATTAGCTAGAACTTGTTTCAGTTGGCTATCATAAGGAATTCGAACAACTGCTTCAAATACAGTATCGGGAAGCACAGCTTGCGGAACTTCAATATCCACGGGCTTATTAGCTAAATGGCAATTGGCACATACAATTCGTCCGGTTGCTTCTCGTGGATTTTCATAACCCTGCTGCGCAAAAATGGGATATGCATTTGAAAATGGATGCCCGAGTTATTACATATATCATAATCGATACAGAAATGGATCGAGCCATCTGTTCCTTTACCCAAGAAAAATTATTTCTATTTTGCATGGTCCAATCATTGATTCCGTAATTTCTACAATAAATTAGAAAGGTAGCTAGCTAGTATAGTTCCCCATCCGCGAGTCTGCCATTGTACTGAATAATTGTACGAATATAGGACGAATAACTCGAACAGGTAGAAATATAAAGAATAAGTAAGATTGAAAAAACTTTCTTTATACACGAAGAAACATTCTGATTTGATTGATATCAGGAGAACGAATAAGTTCTTCATTCATTCATTGAATGATAAATGACTACAAGTGAAGGAGATACACGATTTAAATAATGGAAGATCAAATATTTCACAATTGTATCTAGAATAACTGGAAAAGTGGAAACAAGACCAGATATAATTTGATCATTATGAGCCAATCCAAAATCGTTGTAGACCGAACCAATTATAAGTTCCCAACCATGGGTCGAGTGAAATCCAATCCATAAATCAGTAACTAAAAGAATGGAAAAAGCTTTTATTGTGTCACTTAAGTTATAGAGGAATTCCTGAACCCCAAGAATTAAGAATGATAAGTTCTTCATTACCCAGAAATAAAATAACCACTTAGAATAGCGAAACCTATTATATTTGTCGAGAAATGCAAATGATATGTAGATGATACTGCATTTGTGTGTTTTGATCAATTGTATCGTTTCTTTGTGTATTCCTATACGAAGCTTTTGTATATGTGTTTTCTGGAAACTCCTTTATCATTTCGTCCAACAGGGAATAGTTCTTCTAATTCTAGAATCTTTCTAGAACGTTTTTCTCTTGAATATCGTTCAAAAAAGTTTCGGATTGCCAAGGTATTCCACCAATTAGTAACCCCAGGTTCCAGACTTTTCTTAAATGAGATAGAGACCCACCAGGGCCAAAATACTATAGATATAAGATATGGGAGGAAGTCAACGTTTTATTTATTTTTTTTTTTTTTCATTTTGTATCTGTGAGTTGTTACTGAAACTTACTTCAAAGATATAAGAAATAGAATAAGGGTCCTTTTCAGATAAAAAAAAATATATATATATATATATATAAATATGATTCCCGAAGATATCTCAATTGGGTAATTCAAACGACATTTCATCTTCATTTGATCCGCTCGATGAATACTCGACAGCCCGGTTGAAGTAACGAATATAATTCGGATTTTGAGACAAACCCCCCGGATCAATTAATATTAGAAAATGTTTCACCATATAATCACAGCCCGGGGAAATAACGTATCAATTCAAAATATTGAGCCTAAAAAGATAAATTCTGTATTACGAAATAAAATGTTTGGATATATTTGATGAAGCATACTTATTAGATTAGACTTTTTTTTTTTTTTACTCGTATAATATAAAAAAATGGAGTTGGGACCCATACGCATACAAAAAATGGCTTTTTATTATAGTTGTTCATATACGTTCTCCTGCTTTTGTTTTTATTCTATGTGGTCGCCTCGCACGTCAACGAAGCGCGGAAAGGAAATCTAATATGTTTCGCCCGAATGAACATTCTGAAGAAACTTCTGTTGTATTAAAAAGGGAATTAGCAAGTTCATTCTCTCATGCTAGAGAAAACATTCATTCTTCGGTTCATTTCAAAATACTTCAATTGGTACGCGCAAAAAATAGGCCAATTCGGCGGCTTTTTGTTCAATTTCTCGTGGAGTAAAATTATCATCACTTGCGGGTCAATGGAATGGCTCCTTGGCCTCTGATTTCCATATAAAGGACACGACGAGGATAAAGACCCTCTTTAATCTCCATTCTGATGGATTGTATATCTCTCATAAGGAAACGAAGGAAAATGCGGACGATTTATTCCCGGAAATCCCCAACGAAAAATACCCACTATTCCTCCTTTTCTATCAAATTGGTCATAACCACTACCTACATTCCACGAAATTGTGCACCACAAATAGGAGCTAATGAATAGACCTGCGATCCCATAGAAAGACATCACAATCCCTTGTGGAAAAAAAACGATTTGCTGAGATGGAAATACGGATATCAGATTCCTACAAAGATAACTGGAAGTTCCAACCACTAAGGAATCCTAGTGAACCTAAAAAAAACGATACAGGCCAACAAAAATTACTTGTTTTTCGAGACCCCGTTATAAGTTCTATCCATATATGTTCTGATTGCCCGTTCATACTATATTAGATCCGCTTACATTCGATTGGGAATTAGACGAGAATATAATCCAAATGAATTTGAATTTACTTCTCTTGATCCCGAAGTAACTCTCATCAACTAGCACTATTTTGATGAGAAACCATTAGGAGTAATTGGTTAGATACGTTGACTTTCTATTTAAAATATTTGCCAATCCATTTTTAACCAGCTATACCCGCGTATACATACATGCATTTATGCAGATATTATATGTCCGTATGCATAACAAACAGGCTCTTTCATTTGTGTTCGAAAAGAGCCAAATATCGTACCTTATTACATTAAATAAATATCCGTAATTATGATCCCGTTATGATACCGTGTTGAAATAAATTGATGAGATTTGGTCTCGCAGGATCTATACAATCTTATTTTTTTGACATGAAGAGATAAAGAAGCCATTGCAATTGCCGGAAATACTAGGCCACTAAGGGCACAAAAATAGAGGGTAAGTTGAGATCTGTCATAGAACGGGTGCCCCAATTTCATATTTGTACCTATTATAAAGATATCTTATCATAAGTATATCTATTCTAAGTAATATTAATGAAATCTATTATAAGTGCAAGAAGTGTAGAATGAAATTAAGTGCAACCTATTCATCTTTCTACATAAATATGGATGATAATCCACTTTTATTTAAAAAAATTCCATTTTTTTTTTTTCTTATTCTTCTTCCCCCAGCCTTTCCTTATCTTATTTCTATTTTTCAGATCAGGATAAGGAGTTTTTTTTTTTATTAGTATGAACTAAATATAAATACTTGTTCGCTACAAATAATTGAATCTAGTGCTATACTTTAATTTCCTGAATTTTTATTCAAGGGAAAGAAACCGTGTAGTTGAAATAATTCACTCCAGAACACCTTTTAAAGGATTACGTGGTACAATTTTGTCGAATAAGCCCTTATCGAATAAATACTCAGCCGATTGTGAACCCTCGGGTACTGTCTTATTCAAAGTTTGTTCTATTACTCTTTTACCCGCAAATGCAATGTAGGCATTTGTTCAGCAATAATAACATCACCCAACATACCAAAACTGGCTGTTACTCCGCGGTTGTAGGGGATGTAAGGATTGATACATAGAATAACTTTTTATTTGATTGATAATTATATAAAACAGAAGATATTTTAGCCATTTGCATCAAGCTCAAACTTCCTTCTTGCATACGTGCTCCTCCGGAAGCACACACAATAATGACAGGTAGAGATCGATTAGTAGCATACTCGATCAAACGGGCGATTTTCTCGCCGACTACGGATCCCATACTACCCCCCATGAATTGAAAATCCATAACCCCAATTGCTATCGGGATACCGTTTAGTTGACCTATGCCCGTTTGAACAGCTTCAGTTAAACCCGTCTTTCGTTGATAAGAATCAATGCGATCTCTATAAGGTTCTTCTTCTGAATGAAATTCAATGGGGTCAATAGAGACCATATCTTCATTCATAGGATCCCAAGTGCCCGGATCAATCAAAAGTTCGATTCTATCTGAACTACTCATTTCAAATGATATCCACACTGTTCACAAATATTCATTTTTGACCTAAAAAATTTTTTATAATTTAATCCATAACAATTTTCGCACTGAACCCATAAATGTCTATATTTTTTATTTATATCAAAATCACTGATCTTCCTCTTATATTGAAATCACTGCCATTACTACTAGTTCTTATACTCGAACTCCCGCTTTCACTACCACTTACACTTTCAGTACAAATGAAACTATAAATATAACTGTCACTATAATTGTCGGTACCACCGGAAATAGAACTATTAATACTGACTTTAAAACGAAGATAACTATCAATACAACTATTAATGTGATTGATCCAACTAGATTGAGTATCATACATGTAATGATAATAGTAGTGATTGTTTACTATTAGACCCACTATTCCAATAACTAGAAAAAAACTTTCTAGTTCACTCAGAAAAGAACTATCATTGTCAATCTCAAAAATTTATTTTCAATATCAAAATATACGGAATAACTGTCACCATTACTATCCCTAACTAAAAAAGTTTCATCAAAGATTAAAACTCCAAATATTCCGGATATCAAATAAATAATCAAACATTATTGAAAGTATAACTGCCGCTATTACTCCAACTAGGAATGTTTTCCCCCGTATCATTTATAATGGGCTCTTCACTTCCGCTAGTATGTCCAATAGCATTAGAACTATCCGTTGATTTACTTAGCCCACACCTATGTTCTAGCTTTTCGTTAAACAATATCGAATTGAACCACGATTTTTCCATAGAGTCTTCCCGCCCACTGTTTGATGAAAATACAATAGATGAATAGTCATTCGAGATTTTAATAGTTTTTTTTTATTTCCTATCAGAATTAAGCATATGGATCCAATCATTAGGATTGTTAACTAACAATGAGTGACTATTGAAAGAAATGATTCTTATTTTTTTTTTTGGGGGGGGGGATCGGGGGGTATTCACTTCGATATATATATTCAATAATATATATATATTATGATAGAATATCATAGAATCTTTTCCTCAATTTGAAATAGAACGAAAAAGACAATATACAGGATGGATAAAAGGAGCCCTTCCCTGGTTTGATCTTTGGTTATTTACCCTTCGATCTTATCTTGTATTTAGATCTTGTGTATATACATATAGGTAAGATCTGTACATATGTATCCGTACATATGAAAGATATATGCAAATACTAATACTATAGTATTAGTATTAGTATAGGATACTTATTCTTTATTCGGCTCAATCCTTCTTTTTAGGAAAAAGATTGGGCCGAATTTCATTGCAATTAGAAGAGCAAACAGGAATTACGCGCGCTTATTTCTTCTATGTATCTGGCTTATCTACAGGTCTAGCTTATCTACTGGGTCGAACTCGAATTTGATCTCCTTCCAGACTTCACAAGCTGCGGCTAGTTCAGGGCTCCATTTGCTAGCTCACGAATAATTTCATTACCTTCACGGGCAAGATCACGTCCCTCATTACGAGCTTGTACACACGCTTCTAAAGCACACTCGATTAGCTACTGCCCCAGGTGCATTTCCCCAGGGGTGTCCTAAAGTTCCTCCGCCGAACTGTAGTTACGGAATCATCCCCAAAGATTTCGGTCAGGGCAGGCATATGCCAAACATGAATACCCCCGGAAGCCACGGGCAGAAACACCTGGCATAGAGACCCAATCTTGAGTGAAAAAAATACCACGACTTCGGTCTTTTTCAATAAAATCATCACGCAGTAAATCAACAAAACCTAAAGTCATCTCACGCTCCCCTTCCAGTTTACCCACTACTGTACCAGCGTGAATATGATCTCCGCCAGACATCCGTAATGCTTTAGCTAGTACACGAAAATGCATACCATGATTTTTCTGTCTATCAATAACTGCATGCATTGCGCGATGAATGTGAAGAAGTAGGCCATTGTCGCGGCAATAATGAGACAAGCTAGTATTTGCAGTGAATCCCCCAGTTAAGTAGTCATGCATTACGATAGGAACTCCCAATTCTCTAGCAAATACGGCCCTTTTGATCATTTCTTCACATGTACCCGCAGTAGCATTCAAGTAATGTCCTTTGATTTCGCCAGTTTCGGCCTGCGCCTTATAAATTGCTTCGGCACAAAATATAAAACGGTCTCTCCAACGCATAAATGGTTGTGAGTTCACGGTTTTCATCATCCATAGTAAAATCAAGTCCACCGCGTAGACATTCATAAACAGCTCTACCGTAGTTCTTTGCAGATAATCCCAATTTTGGTTTAATGGTACATCCCAATAGGGGACGACCATACTTGTTCAATTTATCTCTTTCAACTTGGATGCCATGGGGCGGGCCTTGAAAGTTTTTGAATAAGAAGGAGGAATTCGCAGATCCTCCAGACGTAGAGCTCGTAGGGCTTTGAAACCAAATACATTACCCACAATGGAAGTAAACATGTTAGTAACAGAACCTTCTTCAAAAAGGTCTAAAGGATAAGCTACATAAGCAATATATTGATTTTCCTCCCCAACAACGCTCTCGATGTGGTAGCATCGTCCTTTGTAACGATCAAGACTGGTAAGTCCATCAAGTCCACACAGTTGTCCATGTACCAGTAGAAGATTCGGCAGCTACCGCAGCGCCTGCTTCTTCAGCGGACTCCAGGTTGAGGAGTTACTCGGAAGGCTGCCAAGATATCAGTATCTTTGGTTCGTAGTCAGGAGTATAATAAGTCAATTTGTAATCTTTAACACCAGCTTTGAATCCAGCACTTGCTTTAGTCTCTGTTTGTGGTGACATAAGTCCCTCCCTACAACTCATGAATTAATAATTCTCACAACAACAAGGTCTACTCGATATGGATTGGGCATAAATGAATGAAACCTTTGACAAAAATATTTCAAAAAAAAAAAGATTCAACTAATATTATCAACCAATGAAAATGTTTAAAATGGTTCGTTATTAGACCATGTATTTGATGAATCAAATACATCATTATTGTATACTCTTTGATATATATGGCGCAACCCAATCCTTCTTTTGCAAATTTATAATTTTTAATTGATCCCCCTCTTATTATTAATTTAAGAAATACTAAGAAAAATTCCCCCTTGACAGTGATATATGTTGTATATGTAAATCCTAGATGTGAAAATAGGCATAATTCATCCATGAAAAGGTATAAAACAAAAAATCGACGGAAATTTATATAAAAAAATAAAGAACAATGGCCGGCGAGATAGAACATAAATCGAGTCCGGGCTCGAATTCTCATAGATAATATGGATATGGATGGTATCTTCGATAATGATAGAAAAATGAAACACACTTACTCACGATTCTTATTCATTTACTTGATATTTAAAAAAAGGGGGGGATTGGTTGAACTTGAAAATTTACTCATTCAATGAGTAAACGATTGAATTGGATTCGGTTTGGCCGGGGTACCAACTAAATCAAATGCTAACTCCATTTATTTCTTATTGAATTAACCGATCGGCTTGCTATCGGACATTTATTTTTGATTTGGTACTATATACAATACAAATATCAAATACAAAATTTTGACATATTTCACTTTATTATGATTATGAGAATCAATCCTACTACTTCTGGTCCTGCGGTTTCTACGCTTGAAAGAAAAAAACCTAGGGCGTATCGCTCAAATTATTGGCCCGGTACTCGATGTCGTTTTTACCCCGGGGAAGATGCCTAATATTTATAACGCTTTGGTAGTTAAGGGTCGAGATACTGTCGGTCAGCAAATGAATGTTACTTGTGAGGTACAGCAATTATTAGGAAATAATCGAGTTAGAGCCTGTCGCTATGAGTGCTACAGACGGTCTGACGAGAGGGATGGAAGTGATTGACACGGGAGCTCCTCTAAGCGTTCCAGTCGGCGGAGGCTAACTCTCGGACGAATTTTCAACGTTCTTGGAGAGCCTGTTGATGATTTAGGCCCTGGTAGATACTCGCACAACATCTCCTATTCATAGATCTGCGCCTGCCTTTATACAGTTAGATACGAAATTATCAATCTTTGAAACAGGAATTAAAGTAGTGGATCTTTTAGCTCCCTATCGTCGTGGAGGAAAAATCGGGTTATTTGGGGGAGCTGGAGTAGGTAAAACAGTACTCATCATGGAATTGATCAATAACATTGCCAAAGCTCATGGAGGCGTATCCGTATTTGGCGGAGTAGGTGAACGTACTCGTGAAGGAAATGATCTCTACATGGAAATGAAAGAATCCGGAGTGATTAATGAAAAAAATATTGCAGAATCAAAAGTAGCTCTAGTCTATGGTCAAATGAATGAACCGCCGGGAGCTCGTATGAGAGTTGGTTTTGACTGCCTAACCATGGCAGAATATTTCCGGGATGTTAATGAGCAAGACGTGCTTCTATTCATCGACAATATCTTTCGTTTCGTCCAAGCAGGATCAGAAGTATCCGCCTTATTGGGGAGAATGCCTTCCGCAGTGGGTTATCAACCTACCCTTAGTACAGAAATGGGTTCTTTGCAAGAAAGAATTACTTCTACCAAAGAGGGGATCTATAACTTCGATCCAAGCAGTTTATGTACCTGCGGAATGATTTAACCGACCCTGCCCCTGCCACGACATTTGCACATTTAGATGCTACTACCGTATTATCAAGGGATTGGCCGCCAAAGGTATTTATCCAGCGGTAGATCCTTTAGATTCTACGTCAACTATGCTACAACCCCGGATCGTTGGCGAGGAACATTATGAAACTGCCGCAAAGAGTTAAGCAAACTTCACAACGTTACAAAGAGCTTCAGGACATTATAGCTATTCTTGGGTTTGGACGAATTATCCGAGGAGGATCGTTTAACTGTAGCAAGAGCACGAAAAATTGAGCGTTTCTTATCACAACCCTTCTTCGTGGCAGAAGTATTTACTGGTTCTCCAGGAAAATATGTTGGTCTCGCAGAAACAATTAGGGGGTTTCGACTGATCCTTTCCGGAGAATTAGACGGTCTTCCCGAGCAGGCCTTTTATTTGGTGGGTAACATCGATGAAGCTACCGCGAAAGCTATGAACTTAGAAGTGGAGAGCAAATGGAAGAAATGACCTTAAATCTTTGTGTACTGACTCCTAATCGAATTATTTGGGATTCAGAAGTGAAAGAAATCATTTTATCTACTAATAGTGGCCAAATTGGCGTATTACCAAACCACGCGCCTATTGCCACGGCTGTAGATATAGGTCTTTTGAGAATACGCCTCAACGACCAATGGTTAACGGTGGCTCTAATGGGTGGTTTTCGCTAGAATAGGTAATAATGAGATCACTATTTTAGGAAATGATGCGGAGATGAGTACTGACATTAATCACAAGAAGCTCAAAAAACTCTTGAAATAGCTGAAGCTAACTTAAGTAGAGTCGAGGGTAAGAAACAAGCAATTGAGGCGAATCTAGCTCTCAGACGGGCTAGGACACGAGTAGAGGCTATTAATGCTATTTTCCTACTAGTAAATACATCAAAATAATCAAAAGAACTTTTTTAGAAGTAGAAGTTCTTTATTATAAATTATAATTATACACCACATTTTTATTCCACTAATTGAAACACAATCAAGTCTAATCTGATACAACAAAAATAAAGAAGATGGGTAGAAAAAACTTATTAGATACCGTTGACTCCGGTATTTAATAAGTTCTACCTACTATTGGATTTGAACCAATGACTTCCGCCGTATGAAAGCAATACTCTAACCACTGAGTTAAGTAGGTCACGTATCACCGGCCCATCACTTCGGGAATTATAGATGGAATAATATTTCTAAGCAATACGAATCCATTAACAGTAAACAGATCAAAGAACTCTCATGTGGGATCACGGAATATCCATTCCATCTTGACAAAAAATTATCTAGATGTTAATATATCTATGACAAGGGCTATAGCTCAGTTAGGTAGAGCACCTCGTTTACACGTGCGCCAACGCTTTTCAAGGGGAGCCAATTATGCAATGAACATAATTCATCTTATTGAGAAATTGATGTCTTACTCCATAGATTCGAGGGAACAAGAGAACAATAGCCTGACAAATATTTGGTTCGGCACGATTCAAGTGCGAATGCAGGTGCCAAATAGAACCCGCCATCGATTTGGTAGTTGATAAGGTTAATAGCCAGTCCATTCAATGCCAGGCATAATGAGTATAAGGGCCTCAAAATAACCTCTTTTCGTTCTATGAACTTTAAGGTGTATGAAGTCTCATATTTGACTCTTGCTGCGGAGCGGTGGAGACTCCATTTAACTTAAGTTGATCTAGGCCGGAGGCAGACCTAAGTCAAGGTACCCCCTCTTTGAAACACTTTGGTATTGCTCCTGGATTAGAATATAAATAATGAATCAGAGCACATGGAGCCATCTCATTATCTTCTTATCTTCCTGTAAAGGAAAGACAAAATATGGTGAACTAACTGATCTTTCCATCAGTTAATGAAAGAGCCCAATGCAACAAAATGCATGTTGGGTCTTTGAAACAGTTTGAATCATTGTGATAATAAGAAGTTTGATCTGTTTTACCGAGAAGGTCTACGGTTCGAGTCCGTATAGCCCTAATACATTCTATTTTTGTATAGACATTCTATTTTAGTTTAGTATAGGTTTTATTTCCTCATTAGGTACTTGTTTATGGGCTGGCCTGGCCAATTTATTGGTCCATAGAAATGAAAGCATTACCACATGTTTATGTAAGTACATAGGAAGACAAAAATAAAACCAACAACAATGCATTTCAATAAATAAAAACGGTATTTGTCAAATCTCGGATAACATACCCATACTTCTTCATTCATTTTTGTGGATGAATTACATATAACTTTTTCCTCTTTATGTAATTTATGATTCGTCGATTATACCACCCTGTGCTGTACTATCTTTCATTGCGTAGCGTAGGTTTGCTGTAAAACAAACCTTTTTTTTTTTTTATTCTGAGAGGGTCAGTGGGATAGTACAAGAAAAAAGTTTCTAATTTTTTTGGTATAGAAAGATATGAATTGCTATATGTAAAGGTTCCTCACAACTCTGAATCAAATCCATTAAGAAAAAATAGAAATTAAATTCTAGGACAAGGAAAGGGGATAAAATATAATCGTTTGATGCATTAGATTATGTTTCTGTATTTGTTTTGTAATCGAATTAATAGAAGCAATGATCTTCTACCTGAATTATTATTTTCTGAAAATAATAAATACTTTATTTTCAAATTGAAATAAAAAAAAAAATCTAAATGGGATTCTGTAGAATGAATCTTTAAACAAAACACGTCCCACATCAAACAAGCTATAAAATTATACGGTTTGACTTGATCAAAATAAGTTTTTGTTTCGCCTAAGAAGTTCCGGATGAATTGACAATTCCAATTCGAATGGAATAATTCAGCATATTCCACATTAATAATTAATAGGAGTACATTTATGTTTCTGCTTTACGAATATGATATTTTCTGGG
>CANTAL010000416.1:50000-67500 GCA_947650365.1 Chamaelirium japonicum | reverse complement strand
TACCAAGTTATCGTTGCAAATCCCGAGATATTATTACTACGAAGGATAAACAAAAATCGAAAGCTCTGATTCAAAATTTTATTGCTTCATCTTCCAAAGACGAATTGCCAAAACATTTGACTATCGACTCATTCCAATATAAAGGATTAGTAAATCAAATAATAGATAGTAAATGGATCGGTTTGAAAATAAATGAGTTGTTAGTCGTGGAATATTATTCCCGCCAAACTTGAACCTAACGAAAATAACAAACAAAGAAAGGTTCAGACAATTTTGCCCCCTCTTTTTCGAGGAAAATAGATTGAAGGGCCTTGATACAAATTTTTCTCATTCATGTATCACAAATAGATCCGCGGTAGGATTTTTTTATTTCTTTTTTGCTCTTTCCGATATTTTTATTTTACGTACCACAGTAATGTAATTAGGAATAGAGAATTTCTATCAAATAAAGGTCTTACTCTGGGACCTGGACTAATGTATCCATTGTTATTTGATTTGCTACATTGTGGTCGGTAACGTTGGTGAATCAACAGAAACGGAAAGAGAGGGATTCGAACCCTCGGTAAACAAAAAGCCTACATAGCAGTTCCAATGCTACGCCTTGAACCACTCGGCCATCTCTCCTACTCTTCTTATTATTAACCAGAACCCGAGTGAATAGCGAGTCATTCATATTATTGCAGTGCAGGTACGACCAATCCACGGTTTCATAGGAAAAAAAAAAATTCTTTTCAAATTTCATATTTCTCAACAACAATTTCTCTCATCAGTTAAGTTATCCCATGGATCTATTACTAGATCTATTAGTAATTCATGAATTGTCCCATGGATTTTTCTATTTCAATTGTATAACGTATACGCGTTATCAAAACAAAACGGATGGTTACTCTACTCTATTTTATCATGGAATAATAATTATAATTATTCCATTCTTTTTCCTACTTTTTTGATCATCACCAAATCAAAACTTCTCTAATTACCAGAATACGTAGTAAAATAAAGCCCTTTGGTATTCAAATAGTAATAGTTCCGTGCATCAGTATACTACTAAATTGGAATGAAATCCAATCTTATTCAAATATTTCATATCTCTCCTTATCAAAAAGCGAACAATTTGAGCGGACGGCCCACATTTTTTTAGAATTGAGTCTATTTTTATGATATTTCGTACTACTCTGTACAATTCCTTGTTTGTGGGATTATTTCCAAAAAGGGATAATGAGAAGAATTTATAGAATGGATTGCTAATTATGCCTAGATCTCGGATAAATGGAAATTTTATTGATAAGACCTTTTCAATTGTAGCTAATATCGTATTACGAATAATTCCGACAACTTCAGGGGAAAAAAAGGCATTTACCTATTACAGAGATGGTGTCGATTTGATTATTTTTTTTTTTAGCCCTTAGTCTGAGAGAAAGAGACCCGATTCGGGCTAGAAAGAAACAAATTATTGAAATAAACCTACGCTTAGTGAAGGTGAAGTTTAGAGATAGAACAATTCCTTCTGTCGTGTATCCTCGATTGATGCAGCCTCAGATGCTTTAATTATTGATTTTAGTATTGAGCGAAAGGTTACACCTATACTATAGGTTCTGGTTTGTGGGTCAACCCTACTCCACTAGTACCAATAGGCCGCATAGGGGAAGAAGCACTACTCCTAGGAATCAACAACACGAAAACTTTGTTATAAATTTCCCCTTTCCTTATCGGTATCGGGACTAACAAGAATGGTTGGGACAACAAGCATCCATCTCGTTCGTACTTTTGATACCCATATAACCATCAAAGATCGTTGAAGTGACTAATTTCTGGAAATAGGGGGCGTTGAGGACAAATAAATCGTTGGAGTTACCATTTCCATCTAGCACTAATATGATTGGTGTTAAGAAAAAACAAACCCCTTTCGGGAAGGCTGGCTAGAGATTTCTTGTAAAAATACTAGTCCCTGTCAGTTCATAATGAGAATAGTGAAATTTGAATCCTATAGAATAGATTATTTCCTTTAGTACTTTATGCACAGGAGGGAGGAGCCGTATGAGATGAAAATCTCACATACGGTTCTGGAACGGAGATTCTTTGAATAGAATGAACGACCGTAACGGATGTTGGCTCAATCCGAAGGAAATTATGCGGAAGCTTTACAGAATTATTATGAAGCTACGCGCCCAGAAATTGATCCTTATGATCGAAGTTATATACTCTATAACATAGGCCTTATACACACAAGCAACGGAGAGCATACGAAGGCTTTGGAATATTATTTTTGGGCACTAGAACGAAACCCATTCTTACCACAAGCTTTTAATAATATGGCCGTGATCTGTCATTACGTGCGACTATCTCCACTATAGAAAGAAGGAAAAAAAGATCAAATCGGCTAGTAAATACTAGAAAAAAAGGGGCTTTCTACATATGCATCGTCCAAAGCAACGATTTTTATCAGCTGTAGCAAGGAAAGAGACTTCACAAGAACCAAAATATGAAGAAAGAGGTACGCCTATATACTCTATGGATAAAGGATCAAATTGATAGAAAAAGCGCCGTAAAGATCAATTAGCAAGCTATTGGGTCGATACAGTTAAGAACTGCTTACTTTACTTATGTCATGATATGAGATCAAAGTTCGGAATCAACTTATGTAATATAGTCGATCCACTAAGGTATTGAGCAGCGGTGTAGTACCAAATCCCAAAGATAGTAAGTTCTTTTTTCTTACGGAGGAAAGTCTTTTTCAACGATTCTATATAAATTTCATATATGAAATGAAACCGAGATAGTTACCTTTCAGAAAAATTCAAACGATATAGGGGGATATCTATTCTTCATTCTTCTGAAGGTGTGGGAGAAAAGATAAAACTGATTATTGATCAATATTAGATTAGAGTTTGAAACTTATGTAATTAACTTCTTCTGGTTAACCCAATAAAAAAGGGGATAGGTTTATTAAAAATCGAATTCCGTTAGCAATAGGGTAAATTAATAAGATGGGGCACAAAAAGAATCGATTGTGGAGCCGTATGAGGTAGGAAACTCTCAAGTACGGTTCTAAGGGAAGGAATTGACATTAACCTACCTATTCCGACCGGGGAGAACAGGCCATTCTACAGGGCGATTCTGAAATTGCGGAGGCTTGGTCCGATCAAGCTGCTGAGTATTGGAAACAAGCTATAGCGCTTACTCCAGGTAATTATATTGAAGCACATAATTGGTTGAAGATCACGGGGCGTTTCGAATTCGAATAAAACCACCCTCTTTTTAAATTTATTAAGGTTATTGGATCCATCAATCAAATAAAATAGACCGTTCCTCTGAGAAGATCCAATCAAGAATTTCATTATACCCATTCCTTCTACAATCATTATATTTTGTATGGTATCTCATAAGGATAAATGGTACGGATACTGCAGTATAGAATATAGTTAATAAAATAAAGTTCATAAAATAAATAAAAGATACCCTCAAATGACTAAATATAGATATCACAATAGATCTTATTAATTATAATAAATGATCTTGTGATTTAGAATATAATAATAAGATGTTTCATGGAAGTAGATCCATATAGGCACTTATACATTCATATATAAATACACTAGGACTGGGTTGCAAAAAAAAAGAGTTTCTTCGTCACGCCAGGAAAGTATTTTACAGTAAATATTTTGTCCGTTGGGCACCTAATCGTTATGTCATAATAGATCCGAACACTTGCCCTGGATCAACTTCGATATCATAATTGCTCTAGTGAATAACTATGAATAACTAAATAAATGAGAGATAGGAAAGAAAGGGATTAATCATAAATAAAATATCCATCTTTTAGGGGTTTCACCAAAAACTTGACTGTTGGCAGGTCTCTTTATATGTGTTGTCCGGAAAGAGGAGGGCTTAATGATTATTCGTTCGCCGGAACCAGAAGTTAAAATTGTTGTAGATAGGGATCCCGTAAAAACGTCTTTTGACGAATGGGCCAGACCGGGCCATTTCTCAAGAACAATAGCTAAGGGCCCTGATACTACCACTTGGATCTGGAACCTACATGCTGATGCTCACGATTTCGATAGTCATACCAGTGATTTGGAGGAGATCTCTCGAAAAGTATTTAGTGCTCATTTTGGTCAACTCTCCATTATCTTTCTTTGGCTGAGCGGCATGTACTTCCACGGCGCCCGTTTTTCCAATTATGAAGCATGGCTAAGTGATCCTACTCACATTGGGCCCAGTGCTCAGGTAGTTTGGCCAATAGTGGGTCAAGAAATATTGAATGGTGATGTGGGCGGGGGTTTCCGAGGAATACAAATAACCTCCGGTTTTTTTCAGATTTGGCGAGCATCTGGAATAACTAGTGAATTACAACTCTATTGTACTGCAATTGGTGCATTGGTCTTTGCATCGTTAATGCTTTTTGCCGGTTGGTTCCATTATCACAAAGCCGCCCCAAAATTGGCTTGGTTCCAAGATGTAGAATCTATGTTGAATCACCATTTAGCGGGGTTACTAGGACTTGGATCTCTTTCTTGGGCGGGACACCAAATCCACGTATCTTTGCCGATTAACCAATTTCTCGATGCTGGAGTTGATCCTAAAGAGATACCACTTCCTCATGAATTCATCTTGAATCGGGATCTTTTGGCTCAACTTTATCCCAGTTTTTCCAAAGGAGCAACCCCCTTTTTTACCTTGAATTGGTCAAAATATGCGGAATTTCTGAGTTTTCGTGGAGGATTAAATCCAATAACAGGGGGCCTATGGCTGAGCGATATTGCACACCATCATTTAGCGATTGCAATTCTTTTCCTGATCGCCGGCCATATGTATAGGACCAACTGGGGCATCGGTCATGGCCTTAAAGACATTTTAGAGGCTCATAAGGGTCCATTTACGGGCCAAGGTCATAGGGGCCTCTATGAAATCCTAACAACATCATGGCATGCTCAATTATCTATTAATCTGGCTATGTTAGGCTCTTCAACCATTGTTGTGGCTCACCATATGTATTCCATGCCCCCTTATCCATACCTAGCTATTGACTACGGTACACAACTTTCCTTGTTCACACACCACATGTGGATCGGTGGATTTCTCATAGTTGGTGCTGCTGCGCATGCAGCCATTTTTATGGTAAGAGATTACGATCCAACTACTCGATACAACGATCTATTAGATCGTGTCCTTAGGCACCGTGATGCAATTATATCACATCTTAACTGGGCATGTATATTTCTAGGTTTTCACAGCTTTGGTTTGTATATTCATAATGATACCATGAGCGCTTTGGGGCGTCCTCAAGATATGTTTTCAGATACTGCTATACAATTACAACCCATCTTTGCTCAATGGGTACAAAACACCCATGCTTTAGCGCCTGGCGTAACAGCTCCTGGTGCAACAACAAGTACCAGCTTAATTTGGGGGGGTAGGTGAATTAGTAGAAGTAGGCGGTAAAGTCGCTTTGTTACCTATTCCATTAGGAACCGCAGATTTTTTAGTTCATCACATTCATGCATTTACGATTCATGTGACTGTATTGATACTACTGAAAGGTGTTCTATTTGCTCGCAGTTCCCGTTTGATACCCGATAAAGCAAATCTGGGCTTTCGTTTCCCTTGTGATGGACCTGGAAGAGGGGGGACATGTCAAGTATCCGCCTGGGATCATGTCTTCTTAGGTCTATTCTGGATGTACAATGCAATTTCGGTAGTCATTTTTCATTTCAGTTGGAAAATGCAGTCGGATGTTTGGGGTACTATAAGTGATCAAGGGGTGGTAACTCATATAACAGGGGGGAACTTTGCACAGAGTTCCATTACTATTAATGGGTGGCTACGGGATTTCTTATGGGCACAGGCATCTCAGGTAATTCAGTCTTATGGTTCTTCATTATCCGCATATGGTCTTTTTTTCTTAGGTGCTCATTTTGTCTGGGCTTTCAGTTTAATGTTTCTATTCAGCGGCCGTGGTTATTGGCAAGAACTCATTGAATCCATCGTTTGGGCTCATAACAAATTAAAAGTTGCTCCTGCTACTCAGCCTAGAGCCTTAAGCATTGTACAAGGACGTGCTGTAGGAGTAACCCATTACCTTCTGGGTGGAATTGCCACAACATGGGCATTCTTCTTAGCAAGAATTATTGCAGTAGGATAATGGCTAGGAGGATTTGAAAGATATTATGGCATTAAGATTTCCAAGGTTTAGCCAAGGCTTAGCTCAGGACCCCACTACTCGTCGTATTTGGTTTGGTATTGCTACCGCACATGACTTCGAGAGTCATGATGATATTACTGAGGAACGTCTTTATCAGAACATTTTTGCTTCTCACTTTGGCCAGTTAGCAATAATTTTTCTGTGGACGTCCGGAAATCTGTTTCATGTAGCTTGGCAAGGAAATTTTGAGTCATGGATACAGGACCCTTTACATGTAAGACCTATTGCTCATGCAATTTGGGATCCTCATTTTGGTCAACCAGCCGTAGAAACCTTTACTCGGGGAGGTGCTATCGGCCCAGTGAATATCGCCTATTCTGGTGTTTATCAGTGGTGGTATACAATCGGATTACGTACCAATGAAGATCTTTATACTGGAGCTCTTTTTCTATTATTTCTTTCCGCTATATCCTTAATAGCGGGTTGGTTACACCTACAGCCAAAATGGAAACCGAGCGTTTCCTGGTTCAAAAATGCCGAATCTCGTCTAAATCATCATTTGTCAGGACTTTTTGGAGTAAGTTCCTTGGCTTGGACAGGACATTTAGTTCATGTCGCTATTCCCGGATCCAGGGGGGAGTACGTCAGATGGAATAATTTCTTAGACGTATTGCCGCACCCCCAGGGGTTGGGACCACTTCTTACGGGTCGGTGGAATCTTTATGCCCAAAACCCCGATTCAAATAGTCATTTATTTGGTACTTCCCAAGAAGCGGGAACTGCCATTCTAACCCTTCTTGGGGGATTCCATCCACAAACGCAAAGTTTATGGCTGACCGATATTGCTCATCATCATTTAGCTATTGCATTCATTTTTCTCGTTGCCGGTCATATGTATAGAACTAACTTCGGGATTGGGCACAGTATCAAAGATCTTTTAGAAGCACATATTCCTCCGGGGGGTCGATTAGGGCGTGGGCATAAGGGTCTTTATGACACAATCAATAATTCGATTCATTTTCAATTAGGTCTTGCCCTAGCTTCTTTAGGGGTTATTACTTCCTTAGTAGCTCAACACATGTACTCTTTACCTGCTTATGCATTCATAGCACAAGACTTTACTACTCAAGCTGCGTTATATACTCATCACCAATACATCGCAGGGTTCATCATGACAGGAGCCTTTGCTCATGGAGCTATATTCTTCATTAGAGATTATAATCCGGAACAGAATGAAGATAATGTATTGGCAAGAATGTTAGACCATAAAGAAGCTATCATATCTCATTTAAGTTGGGCCAGCCTGTTTCTGGGGTTCCATACCTTGGGCCTTTATGTTCATAACGACGTCATGCTCGCTTTTGGTACTCCGGAAAAACAAATCTTGATCGAACCCATATTTGCCCAATGGATACAATCCGCTCATGGTAAGACTTCATATGGGTTCGATGTACTCTTATCTTCAACGAATGGCCCAGCATTCAATGCTGGCCGAAGCATATGGTTACCCGGCTGGTTGAATGCTATTAATGAGAATAGTAATTCACTCTTCTTAACAATAGGTCCTGGAGATTTCTTGGTTCATCATGCTATTGCTCTAGGTTTACATACAACTACATTGATTTTAGTAAAAGGTGCTTTAGATGCACGTGGTTCCAAGTTAATGCCGGATAAAAAGGATTTTGGTTATAGTTTTCCTTGCGACGGCCCCGGGCGCGGCGGTACTTGTGATATTTCTGCTTGGGACGCATTTTATTTGGCAGTTTTCTGGATGTTAAATACCATTGGATGGGTGACTTTTTATTGGCATTGGAAACACATCACATTATGGCAGGGTAACGTTTCACAATTTAATGAATCCTCCACTTATTTGATGGGGTGGTTAAGGGATTATTTATGGTTAAACTCTTCACAACTTATCAACGGGTATAACCCTTTTGGTATGAATAGTTTATCGGTATGGGCGTGGATGTTTTTATTTGGACATCTTGTTTGGGCTACTGGATTTATGTTCTTAATTTCCTGGCGGGGATATTGGCAGGAATTGATTGAAACTTTAGCATGGGCTCATGAACGCACACCCTTGGCTAATTTGATTCGATGGAGAGATAAGCCAGTGGCTCTTTCCATTGTGCAAGCAAGATTGGTTGGATTAGCTCACTTTTCCGTAGGTTATATATTCACTTATGCAGCTTTCTTAATTGCCTCTACATCAGGCAAATTTGGTTAATTTCGTTATTTATTGTTTTTTTTTTTATGTACTGTATCAGCAACAATTTCATTTGTTTCGATGTATAGGGGTTCTTATATTTTTACATCTAGGATCCGAACCATATCATTGATAATAATAGGAACTGAATATTATGGCAAGAAAAAGTTTGATTCAGAGGGAGAAGAAGCGGCAGAAATTGGAACAGAAATATTATTTGATTCGCCGATCCTCAAAAAAAGAAATAAGCAAAGTTCTATCGTTGAGTGAAAAATGGGAAATTCATGGAAAATTGCAATCCCCACCACGTAATAGTGCAGCTATACGTCTTCATCGCCGTTGTTTTGTGACTGGAAGACCTAGAGCTAACTATCGAGACTTTGGGCTATCCGGACGCATACTTCGAGAAATGGTTCATGCATGTTTGTTACCAGGCGCAACAAGATCAAGTTGGTAAGGATAAAAATATTGTTTCATATTTGTATAGATCTCTATGATCATAGATCATAGATCATAGAGGTGCCCTCTTTACCATTCTGTATAAATAGACTATTCTATTTGTATGGCATATCCAATCTTTCTTCGTTTATTGGTTCCCATTGTTCAGCGCGGAGTAGAGCAGCTTGGTAGCTCGCAAGGCTCATAACCTTGAGGTCACGGGTTCAAATCCTGTCTCCGCAACATTTTTTTTTTACAAAAAATATATTTTTAGGCGTGATTCTGTTACCTAATAATTAATGAACATTTTCGTTTTTTTTTTTGATGGGAGGTAAAGAAAAGGGAAGATAGAACTACTATACTAACTACCATAGTATAGTATAGTATAGTAGTCAACTATACAAAATTTTGTATCATAGTACATTACATGGGCGGATAGCGGGGATCGAACCCGCATCTTCTCCTTGGCAAGAGAAATTTTACCATTCGACTATATCCGCATTTTCTTCGGTCCTGATACGCACACATATGTCCACACATATATGACATATATGATATATCATATATGCGTCTGGATCATATTTGCGCAGGGTCAGATACTATACAAATTCCAATTAAGATCTTCTTATTATTCTTATTATTATATCCAATTAATAACCATTAATTTCATTTTTATTTTTGGAACTCGGATTGAATCTTAATGTGATGTGTCTCACAATTCTAATTTTTTAGAAGGAGTGGTATTTTTTAATTGGAGAAATACTAAGAAGTTCAAGAGATGAGAGAATTTAGAATAGCTACCAGAAAGACTAATCCAATCCATAATGATGTACCGGAAAATACAACATTTTTTTTACTTGACCAACCATCAGAAGAAGCAAATACAACGGTACACTAATCAGTAAAATTGATGAAGTCACAATTAATGCAAAAACAGCTAATTGGAAAGCAATAGTCCATGTTTGTAATCCTCCAAGCTATCAACAAATAAACTATACCATTGGATCCCTCGCCTCGTCAAAACTGCAATAGAAGAAAAATGCATCGTGGAGGATTTGACCATGAATCAATTGATTCTTTTTACTAGGACATGAATCGAGAGGAGTTTAGTAATTTCATTTACTTCACCAAACGGACATACTAGATCATGCATATATCTATATATACAGTATACAAATAGATACATCGAAATATAGATCGCATCATCTGGTTCTACCGATAGTTAGTCTATCGTCCTCATACATATAGTCATGTTCTATTCGCAGGAATAAAATAAATAGAGATTTCCTCCGGGAGGGATGGCTGAGTGGTTGATAGCTCCGGTCTTGAAAACCGTATAGTTCTGAACAAAGAACTATCGAGGGTTCGAATCCCTCTCTCTCCTTTTACTTGTTGAATAAATTTTTTTCTTTATTCGTTGGCCCGGCCCGTTATCTATCATAAAAAAGAATGGCTCGGCTATCCCACCTAGCCGAGCCATAATAGAAAAAATAATATATATAGAAATTTAATAGATATAAATAAGAAAATCTCAGCTAAGAGGGGTCATGGAAAGAAACAGGTTCCAAATCACGATCGATCCTTTTTCAAATCCCGCTGCAGCCGCACGGGCCCTTCCGCATGCCACAAATGCCCCACAAATAGGAAGAATCCTAGAACAAAATGAGAGGTAGCTAACCAACTTCTAGGAGAGACATAATTGACTGCATTGATTTCGGTAGCTACGCCACCCACGGAATTTAAAGAACCTAAAGGGGCATGCGTCATATATTCCGCCGAACGTCGTTCTTGCCAAGGTTGTATGTCTTTTTTCAGCCTATTCAAGTCCAAACCATTTGGACCCCTTAGAGGTTCCAACCAGGGAGCACGGAGATCCCAAAAACGCATAGTTTCTCCTCCAAAAATAACCTCCCCGGTCGGGGAACGCATTAGATATTTACCTAAACCGGTAGGTCCTTGGGCGGATCCCACGTTAGCCCCAGACGTTGGTCTCTAACTAGAAAAGTAAATGCTTGAGCTTGAGAGGCTTCTGGCCCGGTGGGTCCGTAAAACTCACTAGGATAAGCAGTATTATTGAACAGACGAAACAACAAGAGATGAAACCAAAGACAGATAAAGCACCTAAACTATAAGACAAGTAAGCCTCACCAGACCATACAAATGCGGCGTCGAGCCCATGCAAAGGGTTTGGTTAAGATATGCCAAATTCCGCCAAGTATACAAATGGAACCTAACCATACATGTCCTCCAATTATATCTTCTAAATCGTCCACACTAACAATCCATCCTTCTCCCCCAAAAGGAGATTTTAGTAAATAACCAAATATAACGCTTGGGTCTAAGGGTCAGGTTGGTAATTTTTCTTACATCCCCCCCCCCAGGGGCCCAGGTATCATATACGCCCCCAAAATAAAGAGCCTTAAGTACTAGAAGAAAAGCACCTATGCCTAACAAAATTAAGTGAATACCCAAAATTGTGGTCATTTTATTTCTATCTTTCCATACATAACGAAAATGAAAGGATTCTTCAAGAGTCTCCGGTCCAAGAAGCGCATGATAGATACCGCCAAAGCCTAAGACGGCGGAGGAAATTAAGTGAAGTACTCCAGAAACAAAGTATGGAAAGGTGTCTATAACCCCCCCCCCGACCTACCCCCCAACCTAGAGTAGCTAGGTGGGGAAGTAAAATCAATCCTTGTTCATACATGGGTTTCTCTGGTACGAAATGAGCCACTTCAAATAGGTTCATTGCTCCAGCCCAGAATACGATTAATCCGGCATGGGCTACGTGAGCCCCGAGTAGTTTACCAGATAAATTGATAAGTCTGGCATTCCCCGCCCACCAAGCGAAACCGGTGGTTTCTTGATCACGACCAGCTAAAGCTAAAGTTCCATTAAGAGCGTTTCCACGGGGTAGAACCTCCTCAGGGAATATAAGGTTTTCATGGGGCTGATCCTGAGCCGCCATCCAAGCACGAATACCTTCATTTAAGAGAATATTTTTGGTGTAGAAAGTCTCAAATTCAGGATCTTCTGCTGCACGGATTTCTTGGGAAACGAAGTCATAGGCACGTAGGTCAGAGCCAGACCGACTACCCAATAGCACTCATCCATAGACCGGTTACTGGTACAAATAGCATAAAGAAATGTAACCAACGTTTATTGGAAAAAGCAACCCCAAAGATTTGGGACCAAAGCGGTTAGCAGTGACCATTGAATAAGTCTCTTCGGCTTGGGTTGGGTTAAAGCACGGAATGTATTTGCACCGTCGCCATCTTCGAATAAAGTATTTTCTACGGTAGCACCATGATCGCGCATAGCAGAGCGGCGCCTAATACTCCGGCAACTCCCATCATATGAAATGGATTCAACGTCCAATTATGAAACCCTTGGAAGAAGAGGATGAATCGAAATATAGCTGCTACGCCAAAACTGGGTGCAAAGAACCAACCCGACTGACCCAGTGGATAAATCAGGAATACAGAAACAAAAACAGCAATTGGAGCAGAGAATGCGATTGCATTATAAAGGCCGCAATTGAACAGATCGAGCAAGTTCAAATTGACGTAACATGAAACCTATAGTCCGAAAGCGCCGTGGAGAGCAACAAAAGTCCACAGACCACCTTATTGACACCAACGAGTGAAATCTCCTTGTGCCTCAGGGCCCCATAGTAGCAACAAAGAATGTGCTAAACTATTCGCAGGAGTAGAAACTGCAGCGGTTAAGAAATTGCAACCTTCCAAATAGGAACTGGCCAGTCTATGGGGTATACCATGAAGTTACAAAAGTTGTACCTGTGAACCAACCTCCTAAAGCGAAATAAGCACAAGGAAAGAGCAATAGGCCGGACCAACCCACAAAAACGAAACGGTCCCTCCGCAACCAATCATCCATAATATCAAATAAATCTTTTTCTTCTTTGGTAAATCTACCAAGGGCTATAGTCATAGTGATCCTCCTATTCAACTACTTCAACCATTTCCGAACACCTCATATCATTTCCGGGGCATACGATACGATAGTTCGATTATCTATGGACGATTCTCCTTCAATGTCCCTTACAATGGGTTTCGAAGATACAAATCATTTTTTTCTATTGGGGTCGCAGACCGGCCTAGGTAAATTCATGAACCCTATTTGATTAGTCCTTACTGTATAACTATTTGAACCCCGAATTGTGCTGTTCTATGACTCATATTCCAGAGTATATCTTTTATTTTAAGGGGTCAAACAAAAAAATTCCCTATTTTTTCTCTCACCCTAAATTAACTATTAAATAATGATAAACTATAAATGAAAGTCCCTTTCTCGCATTTGTTCCCTATTGTATTTGTGGAACCACAAATACAATATTTGATTCTGAAATCAAGGAAAGATATTGAAAAATCTATTTTGGAAATAAACTTTTATATGTCCGCGGAAAATAATAGCGATTTCTTTCTATGGGGCATCCAGTAATAAGAAGATTAAATCGGAAATATCGACAAATTCTTGCTTCATTCAAGAAAAAAATCTGCTTCTACAATTTAATCTATATTATGTCGAATTTAAATATCAGAATAGCTGATATAGTCATGATTCAATGGGTCAGGTCCACTATTTTTTCTTGATTTATAATTGTATGGTGGGTTTGATAGGAACAAAGTAGAAGTAGGAATACTTTTGGTTTGGCGATTAACAATACGGGTTGGATAACTAGAATATTGATGTCCCAAACAAAATGAATAATGAGAGATGAGGAGGACTACTATATCACTACAGGTTAGACTCCCCCTAATAAAGGGGAATTAGTCATTATGAAAATGAAGAAATTTATTCTAACTATGATTCATAATAATCAGAATTCATTATAATGGTGGAAGACCCGTTCTTTATTTTTTTTTTTTTTTTAGAATATCAACAATATATCTATTCTCCGATGAAAACGAAGACTAAGACTTGAGTTTAGTGAAAAAGCCCTTTATCGGATTTGAACCGATGACTTACGCCTTACCATGGCGTTACTCTACCGCTGAGTTAAAAGGGCCCGTTTATTCAATTCATGAATTAGACATTTTCTCCATTATGAGTCTACTGCATGTATCTATATATGTATAGATACATGCAGTAGACTTCTAGGAGCTGATTCGGGAACAAAAAATTAAATTTATTAGTAATTAATTTAGTGGATAAAATTCTTATTTTTTTTTTTTTTGATAAAAAAGAATGCAGTGAATTGTTCAAGACCGACCCTACTTGCTTTGTTGACTTTACTGACCCATCAGAACAAGATTCGCTTGATTTATACCTGTACCAATCCGGCATAGACATGGATTCGAGATATTTTGCTGAATCATGTGATGAGGGGATTCGTACCCGAGCCAAATTCCATTTTATATTTTAAAAATGAAAAAGAAAAAAAAAATTCTATAGAATCGTGATCGTGTATATAAAGTATATATAAAGGTAAAGACTCTTCGGGCCTAGATCTAGATTTCTGGATCTAGTTATATATATATTATTGACAATTCAAAAAACGGATCATACTATCATCATAGTATGATGACGGTCGGGCGGATATGCCCCTATAGTCTAGTGGTTCAGGACATCTCTCTTTCAAGGAGGTAGCGGGGATTCGACTTCCCCTGGGGGTAGGGTACTACGAAAGGCAGTTGATCATGGCTTATCACTAGCCCAGAATTCATTCTTCCTGGGCCGATGCCCGAGCGGTTAATGGGGGCGGACTGTAAATTCGTTGGCGATATGTCTACGCTGGTTCAAATCCAGCTCGGCCCAATAATTTGCCGCTCATGAATATGAGCTAACCAATTTGTCCTCCAGAAACAGAAATGCCCGATCCGTAGAAATAGAAAGATCAAGAGTAAATTTTTTTTGCTCGATACATATTTTTCTCATCCGTTCTGATCTTTTCTTTCTAACGATCTAGATTCATGATTCTTAAGTATTAAGAAAGGAAAAAGAATCCCTTTTTTCTCATTGAAAGATTCATTAATTATCTATTTTTGGCAATAAAAAACCAGTGGATATCAGTATATCATTTGTTTGTGTCTCTGCTACAACACGATGAATAAACGTTCTGTTCTTGTGAAACCATAAGAATATGTATGCCATACACCTCGCTGGGATTGTAGTTCAATCGGTCAGAGCGCCGCCCTGTCAAGGCGGAAGCTGCGGGTTCGAGGCCCCGTCAGTCCCGGACTAGGATCCGATCAATTTATCAATTCAGCTCTCCTTTTACCGGAAAATGGGGACAGGGGCAAGATCTAATCCCCAGTGGGGGATCTTTATTTCTTTGTTTTTCGTTTTGCATTTATCATCAGACAAATACGGTAATTTCACCTTAATTTCTTATACTAGTACCGATTGATAGGGGAGAGACATATGTAGATTGGTACAATCGGCGGTATTACTCTATTCAGTATTTTAAGAAAATAAAAGAAAAGACCGAGCAACACCCCCTTTTTAGTCAATTTGTTGAAATATTAGATCTTTTAACCCGTCCCTTTTTCCATCTCACTTCTACTCTTTTCTTTGGATCTAAATGTACGTGTGAACAATTGAATACCGTTCATATGATATCTCATCGGATAATTGTATGTAATACATAAGTATGTATAAGTATAAGGAAGGATAATTTTATACGAAGAAGGTAGGTTATAGAAAAGAAAGTGCGGAAAGGATGAAAAATTCAATAGGATTCTATATTGGATCAGGAATCCCCTTTTTATTTAGTATGGATAAAGGATCTTTCTATGTTATACTATTCAATTCTCGGACGATTAATCGATTTGATAGATCAGATATATTGTTATTCATAATATTGATCCGATTCAGTATCATCAGGATACAATTTATCCTATTGAATTTACAGGAGAAAAATATCTCATCTCTATGGGATTAGATCCCGAGTTATTGCGAGGCAAAAAAAAACAATGAGATTATGGAAGTAAATATTCTCGCATTTATTGCTACTGCACTGTTTATTCTAGTTCCTACTGCTTTTTTACTTATCATCTACGTAAAAACAGTCAGCCAAATGATTAATTTGAATGAAACTTGAATTATTAGTTCTTTCAATGATTGAGAAATGAAAGGAAGGGATTCAAACCCCAAGTCTTAAATTAAATGAAATGGTCGGGCCGGAATCAGAAGTGTCTGAGATAGTGTGTGGAAAGAACTATATATATAGTTCTTTCCGCACACTATCTAGTATTGTATACTATTTCTGCTATTCTATTTAATTATATTAAATTTAATTATATTAAATAGAAAGAGTTGTATACACATATAGGCTTTATATGGATCAATATACAATATGTATGTATATCTAATATATGTACATCTCAATACTACATCTAAATAGCACTTTCATTCTATTTCTTTTTTTTTTTATTTTTTTAGATTCCCATTTCAAGAAGTCATTGATTGAGTCACTCACAGATGATCATGATCCGCGGTGTTCTATGGGAAAACTTTTTCGGAGTTGGAAAAGGGGTAGAGTGGTAGAGTCAATCCTGTCGATTTTTCATATTTAAACATGACATGAAATGAGTCAAAAAAAAAAATTTCTATAAGTCTAAAACAAAGGGGAAATGCGCGATATGCGGATCGCTTAATGGAAGAAAGATCTAATTTTATTATGTGTAGGAACCCGACCTCCTTGGACAACTACTAGTTGCTTCCAGTAGAAAGTATGTATCGCCATAATAGCAGAATGACTTTCTCTTAGACTTAGAACAGTAAAAGTAACAAAAAAAAGGGGGGGATTGGTTTTTCTCGTTGTAATATCCATAATTCTGGTAAAAGCCGGTTCATCAAAATAGAATATTTAGGAAGAATTCGGTTGGAAGAAATTTCCTATCATGCGTAGATTTTATTTTCGAAATATAACTATGGTAATCATTCATTGTTTGATAGAATGGTTATTATTGATTATTGTATTTTCTTATTCATTACTGTATTCATTCCAGTATAATTTTGAGACAGAGACACTTTTTTTGTAAGTATTCGTAAAACGATTCATTAAACAATTGATACAATTCGATTACTCAATTTAGTAATACCCCTAGAGTCCGCTCCTTCCCCATACCACGAGTGAAAGGGAAAATGTAAAGACTACCATTAAAGCAGCCCAAGCGAGACTTACTATATCCATGTAAATTATGTCCCCTATCTATATCAAGGAATTATTCAATTATTGATCAATAATCATAGTCGAATCAACGGCGCAGAGTCAAAATAGGATTCTGACTTAAGATGATTGATGCGCCAATCCAATGAATCCAATCGTAACAAATCCTATATTATTGTTATTAGATTTCTGGTAGAATGGGGGAGCATTAAGCACAAATACGATACACGCACCCTTTCTTTGGAAATATCAAAGGAATGCTTCAAATGTAAGATGTAGGAATAGTACGACTTATTGTTTTTTTGTTACCTTTCTTTCATAAACAAAAGACATAAAAATATACCAATAAGATAGATAACTATCTATCTTATTGGATACCTCTATTTCCTATTTGATCTAAGTCTTATTGTATTTCTTTCTGTGAAAGAATTAGGAAACGCCACTACCACTATTACATACATTCTTTTTTTACATACATTCTTTTTTTTTTTAATCCCCCCACAATGATAAAGAAAATCTTTTGCTTTTCAACTTTTACTTTTACTCTATAAGAGCCGACCAATCCTCCTGATTG
>CANTAL010000416.1:27500-40000 GCA_947650365.1 Chamaelirium japonicum | reverse complement strand
TATCCTTTATGGATATGGCAAGTCAATTCGAGGAATGTATTACACAAGTATTCAATTAGTTCGGACTTGCTTAGTATTGAATTGGGACAAAAAACAAAACGGTTCTATAAAAGAGGTTCATGCTTCCTTTGTTGAGGTAAGGGCAAATGCTCTAATTCGCGATTTTATAAGAATGGAGTTACTCAAGTCCACTATTTCGTATAGCGGAAAAAGGTATGATACGGCGGGTTCAGGATTGATTCCCGATAAAGGATTAGAGCGCACCAATATCAATCCCTTTCATTCCAAGTCAAAGATTCAACCACTCGCCAAACATCAAGGAACTCTTGGTAGTGGTACATTGTTGAGTCAAAATAAGGAATGCCAATCTTTGATAATTTTGTCATCATCCAATTGTTTTCAAATTGGTCCATCAAACGGTTCGAAATATAACAATGTGACAAAAGAATTTGATCCCATAATTCCAATTAGAGATTTGTTTGGTCCCTTAGGTACTATTGTACCTAAAATAGCGAATTTTTATTCATCTTATCATTTTCATTTATTAACTCATAATCAGATCTTGTTAAAGAAATATTTGCCACTTTACAATTTTAAACAGACTTTACAAGTACTTCAAGTATTTAAATACTGTTTAATGGACGAAGATAGGAGGATTTATAATCCCGATCCATGCAGTAACATCATTTTGAATCCATTTCATTTGAATTGGTGTTTTCTCCATCACGATTCTTGTGAGGAGACATCCACAATAATTAGCCTTGGACAATTTATTTGTGAAAATGTATGTCTATTCAAATACGGACCACACATAAAAAAATCGGGGCAAATTTTAATCGTTCATGTTGACTCCTTAGTTATAAGATCAGCTAAGCCCTATTTGGCTACTCCGGGGGCAACTGTTCATGGCCATTATGGAAAAATCCTTTATGAAGGAGAGACATTAGTTACATTTATATATGAAAAATCGAGATCTGGCGACATAACGCAAGGTCTTCCAAAAGTGGAACAAGTCTTAGAAGTGCGTTCGATTGATTCAATATCGATGCACCTCAAAAAGAGAGTTGAAAGTTGGAACAAACGTATACCAATAATTCTTGGAATCCCCTGGGGATTATTGATTGGAGCTGAGCTAACCATAGCCCAAAGTCATATCTCTTTGGTTAATAAGATTCAAAAAGTTTATCGATCTCAGGGGGTACAGATCCATAATAGACATATAGAGATTATTGTACGTCAAATAACATCAAAAGTGTTGGTTTTAGAAGATGGAATGTCTAATGTTTTTTCACCTGGAGAATTAATAGGATTCTTGCGAGCAGAACGAGCAGGGCGTGCTTTGGACGAAGCGATCGGTTATCGGGCAATCTTATTGGGAATAACGAGAACATCTCTGAACACTCAAAGTTTCATATCCGAAGCGAGTTTTCAAGAAACCGCTCGAGTTTTATCAAAAGCTGCTTTACGAGGTCGTATTGATTGGTTGAAAGGACTGAAAGAAAACGTTGTTCTGGGGGGGATTATTCCTGTTGGTACCGGATTCAAAAAATTAGTGCACAATTCAAGACAAGACAAAAACATTTATTTGGAAATCAAAAGGAAGAATCTATTCGAGTTGGAAATGAGAGATATTTTGTTACACCATAGAGAATTATTTTGTTCTTGCGCCCAAAACAATTTCCACGAGACATCAGAACAATCATTTACGCGATTTAATGATTCCTAAGAAGAGATTCATTCTTTTTACTTTAATTATCCGGAGCCGGATCTGTCTGGACAATTATTGATTTAATAATAAATCAATTAAGTAATTAAAAAAAATTAATGGTTTGGACCGCGTATCAACGGTAAATCCGCGGTAGAAGGTTCCGTCGGAACAATTATTTATTTCAAGGTACCTTGTCTCCTTGTTAAAAAAAAAAATAGGAAGTGTGGGGA
The DNA here is from genome assembly GCA_947650365.1 of Chamaelirium japonicum. Lineage (NCBI taxonomy): Eukaryota > Viridiplantae > Streptophyta > Magnoliopsida > Liliales > Melanthiaceae > Chamaelirium > Chamaelirium japonicum. The sequence continues at coordinate 38,062 of CANTAL010000416.1, read as the reverse complement.
AAAATGACAAGAAGATATTGGAACATCAATTTGGAAGAGATGATGGAAGCAGGAGTTCATTTTGGTCATGGTACTAGGAAATGGAATCCTAGAATGGCCCCTTACATTTCTGCTAAGTGTAAAGGTATTCATATTACAAATCTTACGATAACTGCTCGTTTTTTATCAGAAGCCTGCAATTTAGTTTTTGATGCAGCAAGTAGGGGAAAAAACTTTTTAATCGTTGGTACAAAAAATAAAGCAGCGGATTCAGTAGCATCAGCTGCAATAGGGGCGCGGTGTCATTATGTTAATCAAAAATGGCTCGGTGGTATGTTAACGAATTGGTACACTACGGAAACGAGACTTCATAAGTTCAGGGACTTAAGAGCAGAACAAAAGATGGGGAAATTCAAACGTCTTCCAAAAAGAGATGCAGCAATGTTGAAGAGAAAATTATCTACCTTGCAAAGATATCTGGGTGGGATCAAATATATGACGGGATTACCTGATATTGTAATCATCCTTGATCAGCAAGAAGAATATATGGCTCTTCGAGAATGTGTCATTTTGGGGATTCCGACGATTTGTTTAATCGATACAAATTGTGACCCGGATCTCGCGGATATTTCGATTCCAGCCAACGACGATGCTATAGCTTCAATCCGATTTATTCTTAATAAATTAGTATTCGCAATTTGCGAGGGTCGTTCTAGCTATATAAGAAATCGTTGATTATGATTAAGAATAATCAAATAAGATTAATGAATTATTTTTGAACTGGATAGATTTATTAGATCAGATCGGTTACTAGTCTTGCACTTTAAAAGGGGATAAAGATAAAAAGTACTGTGGGGATATTGATATTATGTCGTGTGATTTCTTGGTATCCGAAATATAGCATTAATGATTAAAGTAAGTGAGTTGATAAAGAGATGGTTGAATCAAAATAATTTTTTTTTTCAGTTCGATTTCTGTGAGAGGGCAATATGAATGTTATACCATGTTCCATTAAAACACTCAAGGGGTTATATGATATATCGGGTGTAGAAGTAGGCCAACATTTATATTGGCAAATAGGGGGTTTAAAACTCCATGCCCAAGTACTTATCACTTCTTGGGTCGTAATTGCTATCTTATTAGGTTCAGTCATCATAGCTGTTCGGAATCCGCAAACCATTCCGACCGATGGTCAGAATTTCTTCGAATATGTTCTTGAATTTATTCGAGACTTGAGCAAAACTCAGATTGGAGAAGAATATGCTCCTTGGGTTCCCTTTATTGGAACTATGTTTCTATTTATTTTTGTTTCTAACTGGTCAGGTGCTCTTTTACCGTGGAAAATCATACAGTTACCTCATGGGGAGTTAGCTGCGCCCACGAATGATATAAATACTACTGTTGCTTTAGCTTTACCCACGTCAGTAGCATATTTTTATGCAGGTCTTACAAAAAAAGGATTGGGTTATTTCGGGAAATACATTCAACCAACTCCAATACTCTTACCAATTAACATCCTAGAAGATTTCACAAAACCTTTATCTCTTAGTTTTCGACTTTTCGGAAATATATTGGCTGATGAATTAGTAGTTGCTGTTCTTGTTTCTTTAGTACCTTCAGTAGTTCCTATACCTGTTATGTTTCTTGGATTATTTACAAGTGGTATTCAAGCTCTTATTTTTGCAACTTTAGCCGCGGCTTATATAGGCGAATCCATGGAGGGTCATCATTGACTAGCTTTTGAAATAGTCTTTTTTTTTTATCCTAATTTATGCATGGTTGGTTCAAAATAATCACTTGGTTGGGAACATAATGCATAATGATACAAATGTATCTAGGACCTAACGTCGCAGGAGGAAAGGTGGATGATATTACGGAATTGTAAAAAAAAAAATGGGTTAGGGGGGTCAAACTAGATATATGTAATGTCTATAAGTCCAGCCCCCGTGTATGTTTCGCAGAATGAAATGATTTTAGAATACCATTCAATATAAATATAAATATAAAATGTGGGCAGTTTGCGTTATGCAAAAAACAAATGTATATGTAATATTAGTTATTCGCTATATTAGTTATTCACTAGTTATCTAGTTATTTATCTAGTTATATAGTATAGGGACTATCCCCAACCCCCATTAATATACATATATAATATTCATATTATATACATATAATAAATTTATATAAATTATATATATATTTTATTCTTTTCCAGTATATTGTTTTTTTACAGCCCACTGCATTTAGATGGATTCCAATATAAGTCCTTCTGTTTCGTCTGTGATTGTGGATTGGATGAAAAAAAAAAGGATGAACTCGCGGATATAGAAGAGTCAAAAACAAAGAATTGAATGAAAGAATGATTCGAAATAAAGAAATGCAATAATTAGAACCATATGCATATGATTTAAAAAAATTCCATCATGGGTAGTAAAAGTAAAATAAAAACGATATATCGAAGTAGTTCTGAGATTCACTAATATTATCATTTCAATTTGGAGTTTTTACTTACTTTGGCCCGATAGATCTTAGTGATAAAACAAAAAAAAAAGTAATAATTTATTTGTTTGGTTGATTGTATCATTAACCATTTCTTTTTTTTGGTACGAGGAACTTACCATGAATCCACTGATTTCTGCCGCTTCCGTTATTGCTGCTGGATTGGCCGTAGGGCTTGCTTCTATTGGACCTGGGGTTGGTCAAGGTACTGCTGCAGGCCAAGCTGTAGAGGGTATTGCGAGACAACCAGAAGCAGAGGGTAAAATAAGAGGTACTTTATTGCTTAGTCTAGCTTTTATGGAAGCCTTAACAATTTATGGACTGGTCGTGGCATTAGCGCTTTTATTTGCGAATCCTTTTGTTTAATTTAATCCTAGAAATGTGAAAAAGTACGTAACGTACTCTTTTTCTTATTTTATTAACTCGGGGTTGCCGTTTGCTTCTTCGAATTCGATCAAAACTTTACTCCTACAATTACTTATTTGTCGAAACAATGCCCCGGGAGGGACTGATTTGAGTATGAGGAATTAGCGGATTCGTTTGCTTTCTTCCTTCCTACCCTTAGTTAGTACTATGGAATTTGCACTTTTAGGAGGCGTTTCAACAAACGAGATATTTCACAATTGACGTGAGACCCAGGACCTAACCTAACCTAATAAGTATCTCTTCTTATTGGAAACTTCAAAAAAAAAAAGAAATTTTAAAATTAAATTAATAGATTCAATCTATATCCCATAAAGAAAGAAAAAAAAATTATAAAAATGAATAAAAAGAAATTGATCAAAAAAAGGGGCAAGCTAGATGATACAAAAAGAACTCTGTTCTTTGTTAGTCTTATCTATAAGAAAGAGGGGACCATATGAAAAATGTAACTGATTTTTTTGTTTCCTTGGGCTATCGGCCATCCGCTGGGAGTTTCGGGTTTAATACTGATATTTTAGCAACAAATCCAATAAATCTAACTGTAGTGCTTGGTGTATTGATTTTTTTTGGAAAGGGAGTGTGTACGAGTTGTGTATTTCAAGAATATAGGTTGGATCCAACCGGCCGCACTTTATTTATGTATTTATGTTATTTTTTTTTTTTGAGATAGGATAAATTAGGAAATAAAAGTGCACGATCTCGACGAATTACTTCTGAATAAATTTAAAAATCATATGTAAGAACCATAGCATTTCGTGACTCATTGGTAAATCAACTTTGATTCTCTATCAACCAATAATGCGAGACCATTTAGATGGTTAAAGCTAAACTGTTTGAAGTCCAGGCACAACATGGTACTCTTTCTACCACTACGTTAGTACAAAAATGGTTTCAAAATAATAGTTGGTAATTTATCTGATATAGAACACTCATATCGATAAAATGATTTGAAACCATTTAGAATGGGCGCCTTCCTTGCCCTTTTTACTTTTTATCCAATGCCGAAGCGACGACCTATCTATAAAAAAAAAAATAATTTTTGGATTTGAAGACTTGAAGAAAAAAGGTAAATAAAATATATATAATAATTTTTTATATAAATTAAATAAAAAACAAATAAAGAAACAACTTTGCTGACAATTCTAGATAGATTTTTTATCTGGTCGGAAGAGTCCTTCTAATATTCTGGTCTTATATCCGTTTCGATCTCTTTGAATAGGAACAGAAAAGAGAGGGTAGGCTCATTACATTAAATGATACGGGAATGCCCATAAAATCAATAATTGAGCGTGAGAGCCAAATGAATCAAAAGATTCATGTTTGGTTCGGGAAGAGATCGTGGAAGTTGTGAAATTAATGGTAAGATAATCTACTTTCATTAAATGATTTATTAGATAATCGAAAACAAAAGATCTTGAGTACTATTCAAAGTTTGGAAGAATTACGTAAAGGGGCCATTGAGCAGCTCGAAAGAGCTCGGGCTCGCTTACGGAAAGTGGAAATTGAAGCAGATGAGTATCGAAGGAATGGGTACTCCGAGATAGAACGAGAAAAAGTAAATTTAATTAATGCCACTTGTGATAGTTTGGAACGATTAGAAAATTTCAAAAATGAAACCCTTCATTTTGAACAACAAAGAGCGATTAATCAGGTCCGGCAACGAGTTTTCCAACAAGCCTTACAAGGAGCTCTAGGAACTCTGAATAGTTGTTTGAATAGCGAGTTACATTTCCGTACCATCCGTGCTAATATTGGCACCCTCGGGGCCATGGAAGAAATAACTGATTAGCCCTTCTACTTGTAACTTTTACTTTAGTTTAGAGTTTAGGCATTATTATTATTTTCCCTTTGCTTCCGAAAAATAAGAAAAAGAGACTAATGGGAACCCTTCGAGCCGACGAAATTAGTAATATTATCCGCGAACGTATTGAACAATATAATAGAGAAATAAAGATTGTAAATACCGGCACCGTACTTCAAGTAGGCGATGGCATTGCTCGTATTCATGGTCTTGATGAAGTAATGTCGGGTGAATTAGTAGAATTTGAAGAGGGTACAATAGGCATTGCTCTTAATTTGGAATCAAATAATGTTGGTGTTGTATTAATGGGTGATGGTTTGATGATAAAAGAGGGAAGTTCTGTAAAAGCAACAGGAAGAATTGCTCAGATACCCGTGAGCGAGGCTTATTTGGGTCGTGTTATAAATGCTCTGGCTAAACCTATTGATGGGAGAGGTGAAATTTCAGCTTCTGAATCTCGATTAATTGAATCTCCTGCCCCAGGTATTATTTCGAGACGTTCAGTATATGAGCCTCTTCAAACAGGGCTTATTGCTATTGATTCGATGATCCCTATAGGACGTGGCCAGCGAGAATTAATTATCGGGGACAGACAGACCGGCAAAACAGCAGTAGCCACAGATACGATTCTCAATCAAAAAGGGCAAAATGTAATATGTGTTTATGTAGCTATTGGTCAAAAAGCATCTTCTGTGGCTCAAGTAGTGAATACTTTCCAGGAACAGGGGGCAATGGAATACACTATTGTGGTAGCTGAAACGGCGGATTCACCTGCTACATTACAATACCTTGCTCCTTATACAGGAGCGGCTCTGGCTGAATATTTTATGTACCGTGAACGACATACTTCAATAATTTATGATGATCTCTCCAAACAGGCGCAAGCTTATCGCCAAATGTCTCTTTTATTAAGAAGACCCCCCGGCCGTGAAGCTTATCCGGGAGATGTTTTTTATTTGCATTCGCGCCTTTTGGAAAGAGCCGCTAAATCAAGTTCTCATTTGGGTGAAGGAAGTATGACTGCTTTACCAATAGTTGAAACTCAATCCGGAGACGTTTCAGCTTATATTCCTACTAATGTAATTTCCATTACAGATGGACAAATATTCTTATCCGCCGATCTATTCAATGCTGGAATCCGACCTGCTATTAATGTAGGTATTTCTGTTTCCAGAGTGGGATCCGCAGCTCAAATTAAAGCCATGAAACAAGTAGCCGGCAAATCAAAATTGGAACTAGCTCAATTCGCAGAGTTAGAAGCCTTTGCACAATTTGCTTCTGATCTTGATAAAGCTACTCAGAATCAATTGGCAAGAGGTCAACGATTACGCGAGTTGCTCAAACAATCCCAATCAGACCCTCTCCCGGTAGAAGAACAGATAGTTACTATTTATACTGGAGCGAATGGATATCTTGATACGTTAGAAATTGGACAGGTAAATAAATTTATTGTTCATTTGCGTACCTACTTAAAAAAGAATAAACCTCAATTCCAAGAAATTATATCTTCTACCAAGATATTCACCGAACAAGCGGAAGTCCTTTTGAAGGAAGCTATTCAGGAACAGATCGAACTGTTTTTACTTCAGGAACAAACATAAATTTTTCACTTTTATTCTTATTCTTATTCTTAGTACAAGAAAAATTCTTAAAAATTATTTCTGATTCGAATCATTCAAAATAGCTTTCTTGATTTCTTGATATAACCATAAAAGAATAAAATGGAAAAAAATTGCGTCCAATAGGATTTGAACCTATACAAAAGGTTTAGAAGACCTCTGTCCTATCCATTAGACAATGGACGCTTTTCATTCCTATTTTATTCTTTCGCATTCTTCCTTTCTCTTTTTCGGAGAAAATTTGATTACGATTACACTGAAAATTTATTCGGGAATAAAAATAAGGACGCATATCCACCAAAATTGATGATGTATAATATAATAAGGAATATGGAGCGGGTAGCGGGAATCGAACCCGCATCGTTAGCTTGGAAGGCTAGGGGTTATAGTCGACGTTGGTTGATCATTTTTAACGTCTCTAATTCAAAACCGAACATGAAATTTTTGTTTCATTCGGCTCCTTTTATGGAAGATCGATGTATTCCCAGAAAAAAAAATTACATCCATAACATCTATGTCCGCTTTTTTATCTGAATGCATTCAAATCTACTCGCTTTCTAGATGATCCCTCTAGAGGAGGAAAATCATTTCAAATCTGTCTAGTCTAGTTTCTTCGTTCCCTATTTCTACTCACAGAATCCTGAGGAAAAGAATTTTGTTTCCACCGAGCCGAAACAATATGCCGATGGTTCTAGTAAACCAAAACCGTCGTTTTCTAGCTAAAGGCTTCAATCTCCCCTTTACAACACAAAAATTGAAAATCTAGTTACGATTGGAAATCCACTTTTGTATCTTTATCCATGTATCCTTTACTCATACTCATTCAATTGGAAGAGTTGATCCAATGCAACAAAATTATGCTTCGCGATCCCATAATCCCATTTTTTCTTTATTCCATTTTTAATTGACCCTTGGATACAAACCGTGAGAATGTATATTCTTCCTCAAATATGCCATTGAGAGGCAAGGGATTAAACCCTTTTTAAGAAATAAAGTTTTGATTCGGAATATGAAAAAAACCGAAAGACCCCTTAACTATTTCAGTTTTTAATAGAACGAATCACACTTTTACCACTAAACTATACCCGCTACAATTTGATTATTGTATATAAATTGAGGGCCGTTTGTCGAACAAAGGGATGAGACACAATCAAGATAGCATCAGAATCATGAAAATTCTAGCGTTGACATGTATTTTGCCCCCGAGAAACTTGAAGAAAAAAAAAATAATAAAATATTCATTCTTAATAATAGGAATGGGGATGGAAATTGCCCTTGTTGCTGCTTTAATAACAAGTATTTATGATTTGATATCAAATCATGATTAAATTGTTTGAGCTAGATTCATTGGAACAAAAAAAGAAGTAATGGCCCGGCCAGTACTCCAGTACTTAATCGGGCCGGGGGAATAAACCTTTTGTACAAAATAAAAGAAGTAAGATATTCTTTCTATTTGTGATATCTCTTTCGAATTATTATATAAATTGAATTGTTGATCCAATTTTTAGATATCTTAATATGTATATATTATCTTTCTTATTTTCTCTTTTTATTTTATATTTATATATGTTTTATATTATATATTTATCTATTTTTATCTATTTTATTTTTCATATATCATTTCATATATCATATATATATATATATATTATCCTTCGTTATGTTATATATTGGTTTATATATTGTTATTTTTTTATATCCTTCTAATTCTAATTTCTAATAAGAAATAAGCAAGAAACCGAGGTTTTTTGATTAATCTTTACTTCAACTTCACGTGTCAGATTACATAAACATTTTTTTCTTTTTGAATTTGGAGAGATGGCTGAGTGGACTAAAGCGGCGGATTGCTAATCCGCTGTACGAGTTATTTGTACCGAGGGTTCGAATCCCTCTCTCTCCGCTCTCTCTGATCGCTCGAGACTTTCTATTTCTAATTCAAAAAAATACCAATCCCTTAATTTTATTATAATAAGATGTATGGAATAGATAAAATAATAAGAAAAAAGAATTCAGAAAAAAGCAAGAAAAAACTACAAATCTCTTTTTTATGTTTATTCCTCACGTCCGGGATTGCGTCCTGGATCATTAGATAAGAATCCGAAGATGAAGAGAGAAACAAAGAATATCACTACTGTATAAACGAAGAGTTTGAGAGTAAGCATTACACAATCTCCAAGATAAGATCATTTTTTTTTTTTGAAAAGGGGAATGGATTACTTCATTTTTTTTGTACCACATACGCGATTTTCACATGACACCTCAAAAAAAAAAAGAAGTGTTTTCTTGAAAAGAAACTAATTTTTTTATAATAAGATTCTGAGTCCTTCGTTATAAGAATTTTATTGTTATCTTCACAATTAGGTATTGTGGAAGACCCAATAAAGTCTTTGTTCGCTGGAAGGTCAGAACAAAGAAATAAATTATCAAAATGAATTGCTACGGTTATTCAATATACAAAATTTTGATTTTATGAATCTTTGATTCATAATGTAAGACTTATCCGATCTTATTAATTTTTAGAATCTTTTTTTTTTCAAAAAAATCATGAATTTAGGAAAGTATTAAAGATTTCATCGAAAACTTGCAGCAGCTTGCCAAACAAAGGCTAAGAGAAAAAAGAGTACAGGTATGATGGGCATAACATCTACGATTGGATTGAAAAAGGCATAAGCCTCGGGCAATTTAGCGAAAAAAAAACTATTTGAATAAAGGTCATAATTAAGACGGATACAGATTAAACTTAAGATATTAAGCATAACAAAAATTTTGTTCTTGTGGATTAGATAATTTTATTTTGATTGAGTTACTTTTATAAGATGAGGTAATATAAGGGAAAAATGAAAAGGCAGGCCAAAAAAATCCTTTTTATTTGAACTCTAACTCTCCCAAATCCAAAATTACTTTTTCCATTCTCAAACGAGAATACAAGGAATTATACTTTACATACAATATTTAAATTGAATTCCATGTAATGATCAATGAATTTTTTTTTCTATATCTATATCTATATCTATATGTGTCGAATCCTAGCAACAATATTTTCCGTATGTATTTGGGCTTGGGCTGGAATTGACGAATAACCAATACTTATAATAGTGTTTATTAGTGTTGAATAGAAATCTAAATGGGGCGTGGCCAAGCGGTAAGGCAGCGGGTTTTGGTCCCGTTACTCGGAGGTTCGAATCCTTCCGTCCCAGATCGTTTCTATCAGAAACGAAAGATCGAATCACATTGTATCCAACATTAAACAGAAAATTGTTAAAGAAAACAAAATCTGTATAAAAATAAAATGAACAAGGTCTATATATATATATAATATATTATGTATTGTTTCGGCTAAGTAAAAAAAAAAAAGATCTGTGATTCCTTAAATATCCATAATTACCTATGGTAACAATTGTTCCTTGTATATGATAGATACGAAAAAATAAGAATGAGAGGAGTCTTCTTTTATTTTTAAGATGAAAGAATTTGGAATAACTTATTTGGTTAAAATGATTTTGTTCGGGGATTGGGAATCTATTAAGGGTCCTTTTTTTTTTTTATGGGAATTTACCGGCAAAGGCGGGATCCATTTTTCTTATTATATCTCTATCGATTGAATGAGCTCGAGATTTTTTCTCTACCCCTTCCTTATTTTTTTCCATTAAAATTTCTGATTTATCTTGTGCCAATCCAACATAAGTCCTTATTTTTTATTTTGTTTACTTAAACAAAAATGGATTTTATTAACATTCCATTCATATTGACAATGTTGTAACGAATCAATATAATTCGATCATAGATAAATAGACCCTACCCGATATTTGTTTTTCCTTCACTTCACACTTCAGTCAAATTAGGGGTTTGCCGGATTTACTGTCATACAAGACGCATTTTCTTAACAAAAAAGAAAAAATGGATCAAGATAAAAATGGGTGTCAATTTTTAAATCTCTATTGGATTGGGAATCCGTTGTTTTTCGTCTGATCCGCTCATTTTGATATTTTGGTGTTTATGATTATCAATTTTTGATCATAAAATCTTTCTTTTACGTTTAGATTTTAGATTTGTGATTTGTTGCTAGTTCAATGTTTTGGTTTTGACGGGGTCCTCTGGAGTGCAATCCAAGAAAATTTTTTAATTTTGATCGTATCTACACTACACTACATATTTTTTTATCCGGGTTGCTAACTCAATGGTAGAGTACTCGGCTTTTAAGTGCGGCTATGATCTTTCACACATTTTGATGAAGTAACGAA
>CANTAL010000416.1:17500-20000 GCA_947650365.1 Chamaelirium japonicum | reverse complement strand
TTGATGGGGCTTCTTCCTATACCTATGAATTCCATTGGACCCAGAAATGAGACATTGGGAGAATCTTTTTGGTCTTCCAATATCAATAGGTTGATTGTTTCGCTTCTGTATCTTCCAAAAGGGAAAAAGATTTCTGAGAGTTGTTTCATGGATCCGCAAGAGAGTACTTGGGTTCTCCCAATAAAAAGAGAGTACTTGGGTTCTCCCAATAAATAAAAAGTGTATCATGCCTGAATCTAACCGGGGTTCGCGGTGGTGGAGGAACCGGATCGGAAAAAAGAGGGATTCTAGTTGTAAGGTATCTAATGAAACCGTAGCTGGAATTGAGATCTCATTCAAAGGGAAAGATAGCAAATATCTGGAGTTTCTTTTTTTATCCTATATGGATGATCCGATCCGCAAGGACCATGATTGGGAATTGTTTGATCGTCTTTCTCCGAGGAAGAAGCGAAACATAATCAACTTGAATTTTGGACAGCTATTCGAAGTCTTAGGGAAAGACTTGATTTGTTATCTCATGTCTGCTTTTCGTGAAAAAAGACCAATTGAAGGGGGGGGGTTCTTCAAACAACAAGGAGCTGAGGCAACTATTCAATCAAATGATATTGAGCATGTTTCCCATCTCTTCTTGAGAAACAAGTGGAGTATTTCTTTGCAAAATTGTGCTCAATTTCATATGTGGCAATTCCGCCAAGATCTCTTCGTTAGTTGGGGGAAGAATCAGCACGAATCGGATTTTTTGAGGAACGTAGAGAATTTGATTTGGTTAGACAATGTGTGGTTGGTAAACCAGGATCGGTTTTTTAGCAAGGTACGGAATGTATTGTCAAATATTCAATATGATTCCACAAGATCCATTTTCGTTCAAGTAACGGATTCTAGCCAATTGAAAGGATCTTCTGATCAATCCAGAGATCATTTCGATTCCATTAGAAATGAGGATTCCGAATATCACACATTGATCGATCAAAGAGAGATTCAGCAACTAAAAGAAAGATCGATTCTTTGGGATCCTTCCTTTCTTCAAACGGAAGGAACAGAGATAGAATCAGATCGATTCCCGAAATGCCTTTTTGGATCTTCCTCAACGTCCCGGCTATTCACGGAACGTGAGAAGCAGATGAATAATCATCTGCTTCCGGAAGAAATCGAAGAATTTCTTGTGAATCCTACAAGATCAATTCGTTCTTTTTTCTCTGACAGATGGTCAGAACTTCATCTGGGTTCGAATCCTACTGAGAGGTCCACTAGAGATCAGAAATTTTTGAAGAAAAAACAAGATGTTTCTTTTGTTCCTTCCAGGCGATCTAAAGAAATGGTTGATATATTCAAGATAATTACCTATTTACAAAATACCGTCTCAATTCATCCTATTTCATCCGATCCGGGATCTGATATGGTTCCGAAGGATGAACCGGATATGGACAGTTCAAATAAGATTTCATTCTTGAACAAAAATCCATTTTTTGATTTATTTCATCTATTCCATGACCGGAACAAGGGGGGATACACGTTACACCACGATTTTGAATCAGAAGAGAGATTTCAAGAAATGGCAGATCTATTCACTCTATCAATAACCGGGCCGGATCTGGTGTATCATAGGGGATTTGCCTTTTCTATTGATTCCTACGGGTTAGATCCAAAAAAATTCTTGAATAAGGTATTCAACTCCGGAGATGAATCGAAAAATCAATTTTTATTGATTCTACCTCCTCTTTTTTATGAAGAGAATGAATCTTTTGATCGAAGGATCAGAAAAAAATCGGTCCGGATCTACTGCGGGAATGATTTGGAAGATCCAAAACAAAAAACGGCGGTATTTGCTAGCAACAACATAATGGAGGCAGTCAATCAATATGGATTGATCCGAAATCTGATTCAAATCCAATATAGCACCTATGGGTACATAAGAAATGTATCGAATCGATTCTTTTTAATGAATAGATCCGATCGCAACTTCGAATATGGAATTCAAAGGGATCAAATAGGAAATGATACTCTGAATCATATAACTATAATGAAATATACGATCAACCAACATTTATCGAATTTGAAAAAGAGTCAGAAGAAATGGTTTGATCCTCTTATTTCTCGAACCGAGAGATCCATGAATCGGGATCCTGATGCATATAGATACAAATGGTCTAATGGGAGCAAGAATTTCCAGGAACATTTGGAACATTTTCTTTCTGAACAGAAGAACCGTTTTCAAGTAGTGTTCGATCGATTACGTATTAATCAATATTCGATTGATTGGTCCGAGGCTATCGACAAACAAGATTTGTCTAAGTCACTTCGTTTCTTTTTGTCTAAGTCACTTCTCTTTTTGTCCAAGTCACTTCCCTTTTTGTCCAAGTCACTTCCCTTTTTGTCCAAGTCACTTCCCTTTTTCTTTGTGAGTATCGGGAATATCCCCATTCATAGGTCCGAGATCCACATCTATGAATTGAAAGGTCCGAATGATCAACTCTGCAATCAGTTGTTAGAATCAATAGGT